>JAJGRW010001050.1:173088-272208 GCA_025461045.1 Carex parvula | reverse complement strand
TCACCAATCTGGAACAGTAGAAAAATATGAACACTCAAAACTTGTCACTTTCTTTATTTTATTTCCGCTTATATATAGTTTACCTATGCAGTAGGCTCTGGTTGGTGAGTGAGTCCAGAGACATAATCAGAATTTTCATAGATAGGTAAAAAAAAGTTACAATTGGGATTTCTTTCGTCCGCTCCGCATAGCTTGTCTCTGCACAAGTCACACAACCACAACTCACGATTTTTCTTTCTCTACAATTTTTCTTTCTTAGACATTGAGAAATTAAATACGAGAAGAATAGAGTCCGAGAGAATACAAAGTGGTGGCCAGTAGGAAGAAGGTTTGCAATTTAAAGTTTACGTCAGAGCGCCAAGGTCTACCACGGGCCGGGTGAGAATCTGCTGCTATCCGGGTACCGTGAACAGTACCCTGCAATTTCTGTTTTTTCAAATCCAGCTGTCGAATTGTTTCGAGATGCGTGCACTAAAAAGTTGGACGGTTGGATTTAAAAAGGCAGGGATTGCAGGGTTACTGTGCTCAATATTCGGATCGCAGCAGATCTCAATCCACCACGGGCCGGGGCACAGGTGTCAAAAATTCTAAATTATGACTTTCAAAATCGAAATCAGAATTAAAATCAGTAGAAATCGGACAAATCGAATTAGAAACTTGGATTTTTTTTTTTTCAAAGAAAATTTATTTTTTACTAAAAATAGAATAAGAACTGTAAGAAAATATTTTGTCAAAAAATTATATTAACTCAAAAGAATCCACCGATATAATATAATACATTTATTTTGTAAAAAAAGTTCCACATTTATTTATTTATAAAATTCAGTTTGGTTAGAGACCCCATTTACTGATTTTTTTTATAAACCATAATAAATAAATAAAAATTAACAAATTAACTTGATTGGTCTGGATTTTACAAAACTCACAAGTACCGAACAACCAAATCAGTCTGAAATTGAGCCGAAATGACTACTCGGTCCGGTGGAGTTTTCACAATTTTTTCAATTAAACCGTGTGCCGAAATAACTAACTGGCATGAAAAAGATCAGATCTGTTCTGATTTACCATCATCAAATGGTACTAATATTTATTTAAGTACAAATGATCAAATGATACTAATATTTATTTTAATTATAAATGACCATCTCGACACTTTTCTCAAGTAAAACAAAAAAATTGATGTGGGCCGAATAGCCATTTCGGTTTTTGTAGCTGGTTGATTAAAAACTTATGAAAAATTTTTGGACCGAGATGATCATCTCGGCACAGCAAAAAAAAAATTTCCATACCGATTTGACATCTCGGTACTTGTGATTTTTGTAAAAACATAAATCATCAAGTTAGTTTGTTAATTTTTTATTTATTTATGGTTTATAAAAAATGATGCCATTTACTTCATTTTTTCTCTCAAATTAATCTCAGGAGCTACTAATCTCCACCTCATTTTTTTAATATTGATCAATCTAGCATGATCTGTCCACTCAATAACTCATTCCTCCTATCTCGAATTCACATCACCCCTGGTACCGTAATAGAGAATCTTTTACAATTACTTAATTTGGACCGTTCTTTTTAACTTGACACGAATCTCAAAGCCCAATAATATTGCTACCTCCGTCAGCCTGAATCCCAAACCAGCTGGGAGTTAATCTCAAACCGTAAAGTGAAAGGAATCTTTTACGGTACTGGGGAGGATATTTGCCCCCCTATCTCACTCCAGTTACTGTACTCCATACTTTCTTTAATACTTTATTTTTCAGACCCATAAAATCGGCCCAGTCACTTGAACCATCTAAAAAGTGACCCCACCTGTCAGAATCACCTTCTATTATAGGTCATGTTTGGTTGTGGAGTTAAGTTACGGATTAAATTGCTTACTTCAAGTTAAGATAGATTGAATTAATCATGTTTAGTTGGAGTTTGATGGAGTTTGATGGAGTAGGTTGATAAAAAGGGAGAAATATATAAGTTGGATGTTACTCTAATCGCGAAATCCACTGGTGGAGTAAGCTACTCCATCTAGGGAGGCGGAATAACTTACTCTAAATTAACTCAAATGTAACTCCATCTTAATTCTTCAAATTTATTTCTAGTTTGACTACTTAAAAGTAGAGTAAAGGATTTACTCCACAACCAAACATAACTATATGACGAAAACCAAAACCTGACTTGGACTCAGACTAGGCCTCAGACTCGGACTCGGACTCAATACAGTTTAGTTGCTCTTCAATCTTCTTTTATGACTGGTGTAGAAGTCCGATGAACGGGTCCCACGAGTCCCACTAGTTCATCATTTCCTATGATGAGTAATTGCAATATTAAATATGTTGTGTTTTCTATAAAACTTTATTATGTTACAATTTTTTAGGTTTGACTATTTAGATTTCCTAAGTTATTTATATAAATGTTATAGTTTCCGAAAGTTATTGAGAACTAATAGTTTATTATGAGTTGTTAGTTCTTAAGTTGGACTTTTAGTTTTTCAAAATTTATTATGAGATAGACGTATTATAAGAAGAAATGACATGTTATTTTTTTTTTCTTTAGACTAAGTTTTTGATAATATATGAAATGTTTTCTTATCTTCTCTCTTGTGATTTCTCTCTTTTTTGTTTAAATCCTCCTCTTAAATTGTTTAATATCTCACTAAACTAAACGAGACTGCGGAGTAGAGTTTGGGACTTGTTATCGTCACCATAGTTCTTTTTCTTTTCTTCCTCTGCAAAACGATGTCGTCACCATAGTTCTTTTTCTTTTCTTCCTCTGCAAAACGACAGATGGACAACAACTGTGAAATATGAGCTGCAAGGTTTTTTAGGGGGTAGGAAATAAACTTTATCAGGGGTTTAGGGTTTGCGCAATTTTTTAAGAGCCAAAAACTGCCTATCCCTGAATGAGTACAGCTCCGCCTCCTCTGAGTGAATTCAAGACGATTTTTTGTCAAAGTAATTGTTAGCAAGCTTCTTTTTAACTATTTTGAGCATGAAGAGATAAGCGCTATTCTATGTTAGCTCGTGCTTATGTCCATAAATAATATTCAACTGCATTTCATTCTTATAATTTCAAATAATTATGAAATCGAAAAAAAATCATATTTTTTTTTTAGTTTTGTCAATTCGGATGTGAAAGAAAAATAAATTCACTCTGCTAAGGTCAATTTCCGTGCGAGTGCGAGAGATCACATGTTAAAATGCTATTGTAATTTTTTTTAGATATTAAAAGTTGTAGAGACTTCATACTTTTATTTAAAAAAATATAAAAGAAAGAAAATGACATGATTGCTCCAGGAACAGAAATAAGGGGAAGTCCTATTTTGCTAAAAGTAGATTCCAATGGCATTCTGTAAATTTGACGCGATCTCCAAAGTATAGACCGGGCACGAGTCATGATCAGTCACCTTTTTCCGGTGACAATGAGCAATGGCCGATGGAGTAACGAAGGAAGCTCGATTCAATTGACCTAGCACGGAGTTCAAATCCTCTGTGGCAGGTGCAGTCAGTCACATGGTGTGGTAGCTTTTTGGCATAAAGACAATGGACTTCATCGTAGTAACAAATGAATAGTTTGGATTCGGTTCGGCAGAGTAAAAAATTTGTAATTCGGAAATAATTCGGTTATAATTCGGAAATGATTTGGTATCATAAGGAAGAAAAAAAAGAAAAAAAATTAAAAAGAATTTTGTGAATTTTGTGAATTTCATCAAACGGTCCAGATCCAAACTTAAAATTTGAGTTACCTTGTAGAATCCGGACTCACCGTATGATGTGTATTTAATTATGAGTGAGTCTATGGTACTATGCATAGCACGATTTGGTCCGTGATACAGATCAATATTTTCGTTCACAAAATTGTGACGATCGATCTGAACCGTTCAACATGTTTTTCATATGAATATGTACTTGCAGACTGAATTTTATATTTTTTAGAATTTTATATTTTCGTTTTTGGATGGTCCAGAATTTTCAGATCAAGTGATTTTCTACCTATCTTAAAAAATAGTAAAAATATTCAGTCTGCAATTACATATTCATACGAGGATACGTTGAACGGTTCGAATCAACTGTTAAGATTTTAAAAACGAAAATATTGAACCGTATTATGAATCACATATACTCACTCTTGACTCTCCTGTGGAAATCTGAGCTCATCTTTCCAAATCTAACCAAACTCCACTTTTCCCTTTTTGACTCCTCTCTAACTGCATTAGTTTTGGCATCAGCTGCAATGCCATATGTATCCAATTCAGAGTCCTCGGATTCAAATAGGCTCGTTTTTAAGTAATCCGTGTAGATCGTACTCTCTTTAATTTCTTGAAGCACCGATCAAATTCGATCGGAGATGTATGGTCGATGTTAAGTGTATGCTCCTTTTTTTTTTCAGAAGTGAAATAAGTGGCCTTTTGGTTATAGATAAATATTAGGCGTTGGCTAACTTGGGACCTTCAAATTTGGTAATGTTTTTGAGTGGTAAAGAAGGCTAATGAATTCATGTTTACTGAAGTTTTAAGCTCAAATATTAAAAATAAATTATATTAATAACTTAAACGCTCGAATTATTAATTGTGTTCAGAAATATGATTGTGTTGAATACTTGAATATCTTATATATATTTTTTTAAAAGAGTTACTCCGAGGAGGGAAACTGCTTTCTATTACTTTCTAAAAGCACAAGTTAACAAAAGATCTTAATACAGGAAGTCTATATTATGAGTTAAAAGAAAAAAAAAAAAATACACAACATGTAGGTCTGCGTTAGTAGAGCAGGTTGGGTCCGATGCCCATCGGATAGGGGTGTTCATTGGTTCGGTTCGGTTAAAACCGAAATAAAATAGGCAAATCAAAGTTTATTTCGGTTTTCAAAAATAGAACCCGACTGACCAAAGTAAACATAGCAACCGATTAAAACCGAACCAAAGTAAATTTCGGTTTGTTCGGTAAACCATTGTTTAATTGAGATTGTTATAAAACAAGGCATTTACAGCTCACAAGTTGAGATTAATACACTGTAAATAATAAATTCAGCAATAATGTGAAACATTGTACCACTATACCACCCATGTACCACACTGTAAAGATTAAATTCACAAGTTGAAACCACCCATGTACCACACTGTAAAGGTTAATACCCATGTACCACTGTAAATATTAATACCCATGTTAAAGAAATCGGCCGGTTCAGTTATTATGGTTTTTAGATATTATAAACCGAACCATATTAAAGAAACCGATCTATATCAAAAATTGAACAGAACCGGACCAATTAAACCGAAAAAACCGAACCGTTTGAACCAAACTATTTCGGTTCGGTTAAAAACCAAATAAACCGGCCCCGATGAACACCCCTACCATCGGACTCAAATTTGGGTTTGATGGGTTTCGGGACCGTCCGATCTGCTTTAAGATTCGCACGCACGAATTTTAAAGGAGATGCGAAAGTTGTGGGTACAAATCTTAAAGCAAATCGGACGGTAATCGAATCCATCGAACTCATTTTGAGTCCGATGGGCATCAGACCCAAATTGACCTCCTGCGTTAGGAGAGAAAAGGGGAGACCGAAGATCTGATTAGATCTGACCGGAGCCGATTACATGTTCTAAAATCATAAATTTCGAAGGAGAGAAGAGAATAATAGAAAGTGAGCTTCGCGTACAGATTAAGCGAAATTTAGTAATTCTGTAACTCCTAATTTAAAATGTAAAAGAAGTGAATTCGCTACCCTCTCCGCCCTTTTTTCTAATGAAATAGTTACGAAACACGGCCTAAGTTTAATGTCAAGGACCTATGCAAAAACCCTCTTACATCAAATCTTTTACAACTAATTAGTTGCATATCAACAAGTAAAAAGACAATTACCAAGTAAATCTTCATCCACAGCGAGAACTTTTTCTCTGTAAAAATATTCTAATTCACTCGAGATATCTGTCCAGAGTTCCTCTCCCCAAATTATCTACATGAAGGGCACCAACAACATAGCAGACTATGATCTATTAACTTTGGTCAATTTTAAAAAAGAAAAATAATTACAGTTACAGAACAAATGATCAACATATTCAAGCTGCTCGCAAAAAGTACATTCCTGTGATCCGGTCCAACTGCATAAATTGTCTTTGGATATCTTATATTATATATTATTAGAATTTAGAAGTAATTGATCGAAAATTTGATGAATTTTAGTATGCAAGGAAGAATTTAAGATTAAAAAAAGTTGGTCTCCTAAAATATTTTGGCGATACACATTATGTATAACTTGGAATTGAGTGTCATTAACAAAACTGTGTTAATCTTTAGGAGACCAACCCCTCAAACGGTCCTCAAAAAGTTTCTTGGTTCTATTTCTTTTCTGTTGTTTAAATGCTCAACCAATTGAGCGTTTTTATTTTCTTTTTGTTTTCCTACTTCTCTGTTCAACTTCATATGCACAGCTGTTTGAGCGCTTTCGTTACCTTTCTCTTTTAACTTGCTTACAAAACTCTTGTAACTTACTCATTATCAATGAAATGAAGTGTGGGCTTGACTCGCACTTTCTCTCAAAAAAAATCTTTAGGAGACCAACTGATTTTGTGTATAACTTGCAATAACTTGCAATAACTTGGTCTCCTAACATATTTTGGCTAATACAAAACTCTGTTAATCTTTAGGAGACCAACTAATTTTGTTACCAGAAATTTTCAAGACCCTTCATGTTATTTCTATTGCAATTAGTTCACTAATACCTGCTTCTACAAAAAGGAAAAGAAAAACATTTCATACAGAGGAATTGAAGACTGGACTACTGGAGCCTGATCAACAAAAGGGATTTCAACAAAAACAATTAAACAGATAATTAAACTAGCACGTGAGTGTAACCTATGAGTACCAATTTAACAGAAAGGACAATTAATACAGAGGAATTGAAACCTGAAACCTGATCAACAAAGAATCCATATCCTCGACGGTACCGTAAAAGATTCCCTTTTACAATTAGCTATTTATGGTTTGAGATTAACTCTCAGCCGGTTTAGGATTCGGGCTGACTGAGGGGTCGGTATTATTGGGCTTTGAGGTTCGTGCCAAGTTAAAAAGAACGGTCCAGATCAAGTAATTGTAAAAGATTCCCTATTACGGTACCGTCGGTGATATGAATTCATCAACAAAAAGGGCTTCAACAAAAACAATTAAGAAATATGTCACAATTACAAGGCAAACCTTCGCTTTTACCTGATCAACAATAGAAGCAATTACAGAATTAAACCAAGAAACAAATTATTCATACTCTATCCTTCCACAAATTCAAAATTACACTTACTTTCAGACATAGCTAAGAAGCTTGAAATATATGACAATATAAACAGAAAGTGATACCACAGCACAAACATGTTGCCAAAACAGCAGAGCCGATGATTCCTTAACAGCATACCCTCTAAGACTTGCAATGGCACCCAACAAAATTGCGCTGGGCATGCTGTATTGTAGCAGCAGTACAAACCGGTACATCAAATCTCCTTCCACCAAGAACCCCAATTTATCGGCCAAGGCCACAACACCAATACCAATACAAGGTAAAACCAAAAGCCTTGCCACTGTGATACCAATCGTGGTACGTAGCCCAAGAGACGAATCCTTTGGTCCCTCAGCTAGTGTTCCTCCGAGAATTAACATGACTGAGGGTACAGCAGCAGCGGCCAATATATCCAAGCTATCAGTGAAGAATGACAAGGGCGCATCAGTATCGAAAAAAAAGGCTTTGAGAGCAGGTATCAAGCCAACAATAAGGGCTAATAGAGAGGCAATAGTTGGAGGTTGGAGGATGTGTTGGATCGGGGTTTTCTCAGCAACAATCCGGATTCTTCTGACGACTTTGGGCTCTGCCAGGCATGTCAGGGACCTTGGGCTGCTGGAGCCTGTAGTGGCCTCCTCATTTGAATTGAGGTCTGGGAAGATGTTTTGGGAGGAACCCGAGATGCTCCTGAAAACCCTGGCAATGAATGGGGTTTTTGCAACCTCAGTTTCTTTGTCAACCACACCAGGCCACTCAGCCTCATGCAATAGTGGCCGGCTTAAGTTGCTGACAGTTTGTGTCTCCCCTATCTCTTGTATCTCTTCACCTGAACAGTGTGAAGTGCACTGTTAGTGTAACATTAGTAATATTGAAAATAAGAACAAATAGAAAAAAATTCACTGCCAATATCTGGTTTTATTTTTCATCATTCCCAAAAAACACCCAAGTACCCATTATCTTTTCAGTTTACTCTCAAAGCAACTGATAATTAAAGCGGTTAAACTGAGAAAATCTGAAAAGCGAATGATGCATTGCCCATGAGCTTGGCATGCTATGCAAAACTTACAAAGCAACATCACAATCATTGGCTTAGTTTTACAATTCAAGCTTGATAAACAACAGACACCATCAAGGGTACGTAATTATGGCCCCAACATATTTCACTAAGAACCAACAAGATTTGTGAAAGCTACATTTCTTGCAAGTATAATTAAATTTTCCTCATAAATTTTCCCTTGTATTTACTATTTACCTTCTTGAACAATCTCATAATACTCCAATGGCGGCTCCATCATGTGGTACACCAGAGTATAAACCAAAATAACAGCAACCCACTGTGCAAAGGAGACATAAGCAATGCCAGTGCGGTTGCACTCAGGGCCGAAGGGCTGATCAGAGCTGTGACAGACAGATCCCACGATGGCGATGGGGAGGTTACCGGTGTTACCAAACCCTGTCATAATGATCGTGAACCTAAAATATCTCTTTGGTGGTCGGCATATGACCGCCACTAGGTAGCCCAATGCACATCCAATCAGGGTGCTTATGAGCACATTAACTGGTACAAACCACCAAAGGAGCACATCCTGTGGATTGATGTTTTAGGTGTTATGGAAAATAAAAATATGCTAAGAATCAACTCTTTTAGAAGTTATGGAAAAGAAAGGGACAAAATAGGCCAAGAAACAGTTTCACATATGTGTTGGTACGTTTTTATATAATTAAGTTTTGTCGTAACATTTTTTTCTGATTGGAGTATCAAATTTACTGTCAGTGGCAGGAACTGCTAGAGGAGAGCACTTGAATATGGTAGGTTTCAATCAATTATAATAACCAAATGGTACTTTCTACAGATGGAATATGGATGGGCCATTCTATGGTGGCAAAAGTAACCTGGTATAGAGAATACTGTATAATTCACATTATTCATGCTTTTTGTAAATTCAATCTTCACTTAAATGGTCAATGAATAGGCGTAGTTCAAATTATCTTGCTTACAGGAGTTTCTTTTCGCCAAAAAAAAAAAAAGAAAAAGAAAAAGAGAGGACAATTTGTGCACGTATCCAGAAAGTTCAAGCCTTCAAGTCACTTATCGGTTGGATAAATCAGGAACAAATTTAATATGTAACCAAAACCAAAATGAATCAAAATTGGCCAATTGGGTCCATTGATGCATCATGCTTGAACTTGAAAGCTTATTAAGTTAGAACTAAAATGTCAAAAGATCACAAACTTTCAATCTCCCGGCAATAAATTTTAAAGAAAATAAATAGTGTGATTACTAAATATGAGTATACCTCTAAACTGACAGATTGGCCGAGTTGAACAAAGATGAGGCAGGGAAGAAAAAGCACAAAAACCAATTTGCTTAACAATTTGAAGGTGGCTTTCGGTACGATTTGGGTTTTCGGGTGGGCTATAAGCGACCCGATAACCGTTAGGGATAGGAGCTTCAATAGAGGGACCACTCCTGACATCCAATCCCCTCTCTCATCTGCGATCGCTTCACCCCCAGAGAACAAAGAACGAAACATTTTTCTTCTTGTTGTTGTTTTATGAGATTGCGTGATTTCCTGATATTTTTTTTTATCAAGGATTGATAATTGAAAGTTGGGATGGGGAATTGAGAAGGATTCACAATACGAGTAGTGAAATTTTGTACGGTTGGTAGAAAATGCCTCGTGAAATGGAAACGCAAAAGAAATCAAGAAAGGGACGGGAAATAACGAAGAAGGTTCGGGAATTGATTTAAGCTTAATCTAACAGACATAAATGGAGAGTGGGAGAAAGGATTAACGAGACGAACGAGATCTGGGTTAATGGGACCACATGCATAGAGATTCCAAGTGATTCTCATCCGAAATTTTTATTAATATTAAAAAAATATTAAATTTTAAAATTTACACCTCATGCGTGAGAATTTTCAAATCTGTCTAAATCAGAAATTAAATTTCCGATTTTATACAAATTTTCTGCAAAAAAAATTTCAATTTCACCGGAAATCCGGAGATTAAATTTCCGGTTCTAATTTATTTATTTTTATTTAATTCCCGGACAAAACTGTCTGCAAAATTTGACTAGGACTTCAAAATTTGCAAAAAATCCTCTGTTGTGCATGTACATAATGCAATCTTGTGTCACGAGTCAGACAACCTAGTTTCGCTTCTTGTTACATGCTGGATACAAGGAGTCTGCCTCAATGATTCAAAGTCCTCACAGTAAACTTATCTTTTGCTAAATCGGCATTACCAAGGACGGTGTCTTCTCTCAGAAAAAAAAGAAAAAAAAAAAATTAGAACGGGAATTAGTTCTCCGTTTTTTAAAACCGCAAATTTAATCTCTCGTTTCAGACTGTATCGAATTCAAATTTTTTCTGCAAAAAGTTTGTACGAAACCGAGAATTTAATCTTCGGTTTGAACAAATTTCGAAAATTTCTATGCATAAAGTGTAGATTTTGAAATTTAATATTTTTTTAGATTAATAAAAATTTCGGAGATAGGCCCCTCAGATATTTACTATTTATTTGTCCATGCATTACGACTATAGAAGACTAGGGAGTTTTTTTTTTTCTTATTTTGTATTTACAAATTTAATTCTTGGAGAAAGAGAATAATTGTTTTTAACCACATCAATGATTCGGTTCACTAGGGACAGGTTTTTGGGTGTTCGAAATCTTACTGTGATAACATATTTTGTTCGAAAACTATTAAGATCATACTGTTAGTGTGGTTCTATAAATTAGTTTTTGGTGAAACTTTACTATAAGTATGTTCTATTTATTTTTCGATAAAAAAAATATTTGATATTGTTAATTTTAAATAAAAAATCCGACTAGACAACATATATTTTATTTTTTTATTTTTTTCAATTTTTAAATCGAACTATTTATTTGTTTTGAGATTTGTGCATTTCTTAAAAATAACAGATCGATTTGAAATAGCAGGTAGCAGATTTATTTTCATTTATTGAGGCAGCAGGAAGTGCATTCAACTCCTAATACTGTAGAGGATGGGCCTCACTTTACGGTTTGAGATTAAATCTCACCGCTTTGAGATCGGGTTAGCACAGTAGCAGTATTATTGGGTTTTGAAATTCATGCCAAGATAAAAACAACGGTCCAGATCTACTAATTGTAAAAGATTCCTTTGTGCGGTAACAGGGAGATGTGAATTGACATGAAGTAGCAATCATTTTTAAGACGCAATGAGAAGCTCGTGCTCCTTCTTAGTCACTTTATGAAACTTTTCACGGTTTTCAGTAGCCTCGGTTTATAGAAGACCAATTAGCTCTGGACTGTTAACTGTTTTAAATTAACAGTTCTGAGTGGGCTAATAAGCCTGTGTGAACTGTGAAGTTTCTTTTTTATTTTATTTTATATGGAGATTTTTTTTTCTTTCTATATTGTTTTTGAAACTTTGTACTTTTTCTTAAAAGATTAGATTGGTCTTTAAATTTGTAGTTACATTAAATAAGTTTGTATATTTTTTTAATAAAAACAAGTAATCTCTAATGGATTCTATTGCTCCTAACTGTTCCTCGAACATTTATAAAAAAAAAGAAAGCTAAGCTTTAAGTCCATATCATCTGCATCAACTCAGATTTTGAATTTAGAATCTCGATCGTTTGATTAGAATTCGGGCCAATTCGGCCCATGCTTGTAATGTACAATATTTTTTAATATTTATGTTAGTACGGATCGGATGATCCCGATTTATTATGCAGACTACAGTAACTCAAAATTTAAGTTAGTGTAGAAGATATAAATTCATACTTCAACCTCTCTTAAAAAAAAAACTAAATTCATCCTTGAAAGAATCTTAACTTAATTTTTTTAATGATACATGAGGAAAATGTACAGACCAATTTGGTTTTTTTTTTTGCTTTCCAATATTTTTTTTTTTGAGTAAAATAAGGATCAACGTCCTTATTTGATATATTGATATTATAAAAAAGTTTATAGGTTTCTAACTGAAACCTATTACACGTTAAAACAAGTTGCTCAACATTGTTGAGCTAAAAACAAGTACAAAGGAAGATAAAACTTTTGGAAAAAAATGATTTAATCAGTAAAACTCTTATCTGTTCAGTGTATGATTTGCCACTGATTTTGAACTTCCTTTACCAGTATCTTCGTTGTTTTAATCTCACTTCTGAAAATTCTCGAGCATCTCTCCTTCCAACATATGAACAATAGTAATGAGAATTACTTTCCTTTGTCTCTCCTCTCTTACTGACTATCTATCTTGGAGCTTCTTCCTTCTTTAATATTTCCTTCCAATTCTTTGTTGACAGGAATATTGCATTGATAACTGTTTAGTATAGGTTTATGGAGAAAAGGGCATTCTGCGAACATGTGCTTTATAGTTTCACATTTTCTTCTACAAAAGACACACATGCTAGATAAGTTCCATCATTTGTTTGCTAAATTCTCCGCAGTTAGTATTCTCCCATAGAATAGTAACCATGCAAAAATTCTCATTTTTAGTGGGACTTTTATCTGGGTCCGATCCCCTAAAGTAACTCAATTTTTGGGTTTTGGATCGAAACTGTCCGATTCGAATTCGTCGCTCGAGATCATCTCGAATTCATCGTCGAAATGTGTGCACTCACTTTGGAGATGAAATTACGCGGATTCGAATCATACGGTTTCAATCCAAAATTCAAAAATTGAGTTACTTCACTAGATCCGAATTCCTTTTATCTTCCATAGGCTTTCCAATATTAAGCACCGACTTGATTCTTCAGAAAGTCTAATGACCAACTTCTTGCAAATTAAAACTGAAATACTAAATTTGTTTCTTTAATAACATTTGAACACCGAAATTCAAGTTCTTTCCGGATAAGGGGGAAAGGGGGATTGGTCTTAAGATCATTTCAACTTAATTGAATCATTTTATTTTTAGGGTATGTTCGGCTGTTACTGTTTTTGTGAGAAAAAAAAATTCACTCAAAGTGAATTTTTTTTTCCACGCACACAGTGTTTTGGCCATTCAAATTGGACCGAACCCAAGTCCATTCCCGTTCCCGCTTAGCAGCCTAACTGGCCCTTAACGTGAGTGCTTTTAAAATTTAAATACATCGATGATATAGCAATTGTAGTGGATTATAGACTCATGTAAATGCTACAAAAATAATGTGCTTCGGCAAACTTTTTGGACAAATCTAGTGAAGAAATAATTAAATCCGTCTTTAGTAGCTATGGAAATTTTATATATTTTATATATATCTTATTATATCTAAAAACATATCAATTTTTTTTTGACATGGACTTAAATCTATATAACTTGACTTTAAATTTAAGTTTATTTTACTCGTAAAAGTGGACCAACATTTTAATATTTTATTTAACTTGATTTTAAATTTGATTCCGAACATATATACATCTGAAGTATTAAACCATGTTATACTAAAAAATTTTAGGGTTCCATATACAAAATTACTTTTTTTTTTTTAAAAAGGCCAAGGCCCATTTTCATATTAATGAAAACGAAATAATTACAACCAAGACCAAAAGAAAAATGTTTTGTGCAACAGCAGCTGTGCAGCTAAGAGCCAGTGACAACAGCTGTCCAAAATAAACCAGTATAGTAGGTAACCAGTATAACAAGCAATCAGATAACTACTGAGCCAGCTATACAAAATTACTTAATAAATTAAAATAAATAGAAAATAGAAAATGGCGCAACAGAATAGTTATGTTTAAATCACGACCGTTCGATCAGAATCCACAATCCAGCTCAAGGTGAAATGCACTGATCTGCTTTAATAGTGGTGTGGATTCTGATTGACGGTCCAGATCCAAACAGTAATATTCTGTTACCTCACGAGGTTAATACGAATTCAACAGAATAATCAAACTTCGGCCCATTCTATTGAATCTGAAAATTCGGTCCCACCTTGTCAGACTTCTTTCCTTCTTCTTTCTTTCTATCGACAAAACGGCGCCCCGTACATTTCTACTCAAAATCGACCGATTTTTCCGATTCCACTGATTTGGGGGCCCAATTGTTCCCCTCTCATCTTCCTTTGTGGGTTTAGGCGGTTAAGCAGCAGCAAAGCTCGGTGTGCGCCACTAACTTTCATCTCGAGTCCAGTTGAAAGTTTCTTCTCGTTCTTCAGTGATTGTTCTTCGTTGCTGATAAGGTATTACCAGTTCCATATTTTTAATAAAAGAGCGCGATGTTTACTATTTTTTTCAGTTATTTTCTTAATTTGAAACCATATTTCACAGAAAACCTAGTATTCATATCATTTTTTTTTTTCATCCCAATTTCTCACTAAAGTTACTGCAGTTACGAAAAAACCCCCATTGCTCTATATAATTTAACAATACTGTTTACTATGATGTCTATTTGATAAAGCTTAGGTATAATCCTAATTACCTAATTACAAGTTCTAAAGGCCAATTTGAGATAAATTGCTCTTCAATTGGGATGCAATCTAACAAGTGCCAGTTAGAATTAATATAGTTCTCTGTTTAATTGTCATAGTGCTTCAATCATACTATATTTATTGTCCTTTGCTTTCTCTCACCTTTTTCCAACTCTTTTTTTTAAAGGACAATTTGAGAGGAAATGAGTAGGCTTTCAAACATATTCTCGGTTCTTGGCCTCGATTCCACTGATGATGCTGAGGAATTAAGTGCAATTGCATCTTCTAGCAAAGCCAATTCTTCTGCAAAACCAGGTTTGTACTATTCTAATTAGGGCTTCAATGAGGATCTGAAGATTAATGTCTCCTTATCTAGTGAGAAAAAAGGGTGACCGCATCTTGGTTCCATTCTTCCTTGGATTTCTGGTCTGGATTCCAGAAAACAGGCATCTAGATCCAGAAAGCATCAGTATGGTATTACAAGATCCATACCGAGTGCTTTTGGAAATGAGATCCAATAGTCCATCGTAAATGAGTGTAAACGAACATTTTCTCACATTTACTACTAATACCCAATGAGATAATTACAGATAACATGCATGTGTCACAGATAATTATTAAATGGATGTGTGTTTTAGATACTGTTTTTTTTAACTAGCTTTAAATGGAAAGCAATGCCTTAGCTAGCTGTTCTAAGCATGGTACCGCATGCTTTAAATATTGGCAATTTTCTTTCTGACTTGAGTGAATGACATCATGTCAAAGAAGTATATGTATTAGTCATGAATTATGAATAACGCTGAGATAGAACAGACATAAGCTTAGGGGCAAGTTGCTTATCTTTTTCTTGACATTTGGGAATATTGTTTGCAAAGAAACAAAAAAAAAATAATCAGGTATAAGGTTAAGTTGGTTTTCTTTTGCAGACAAGGAAAAACAA
The DNA here is from genome assembly GCA_025461045.1 of Carex parvula. NCBI lineage: Eukaryota > Viridiplantae > Streptophyta > Magnoliopsida > Poales > Cyperaceae > Carex > Carex parvula. Next base: position 256,640 of record JAJGRW010001050.1, on the reverse strand, counting down.
AAGGAATCATTTAAAGACAAGAAACATACTAATGGAGAGGCTGCTTCATTGTTCGATGAGTTGAAGAAGCCTCTTGTGTGGATTGACTTGGAAATGACAGGTTAGCTTATTTTAACTAATTATAAAATTCTATTACTAGGCAGTTATTGTGAGGATGTTGATAAAAGACTTTCACAATAGATGCGAACCATAGCTGCCTTTGGGTATTCAAATTTTGAAAATTACATTGAGAAAAGTTAATAGAGTGAGGCTACGGTACTATGCATAGCACGGTTTGGTCCGTGCTACGGCTCAATATTTGAGTTTTCAAAATCCTAACGGTTGATCCAAACCGTTCAACATGATTATAAAATGAATATGTACTTGCAAACCAAATTTTACATTTTTTAGATTTTTTTTACTATTTTTTTAGATAGGTAGAAAATCACTTGATCTGAAAATTCTGGACCATCCAAAAACAGTGATTTTCTACTACCTATCTAAAAAAATAGTAAAAAAAAATTAAAAAAATGTAAAATTTGGTTTGCAAGTACATATTCATTTTATAATCATGTTGAACGGTTTGGATCGACCGTTAGGATTTTGAAAACTCAAATATTGAGCCGTAGCACGGACCAATCCGTGCTATGCATAGTACCGTAGCCGCACTCAAGTTAATATATAGGACATACATGTTTAAATTTTAGAAATTGTATTTATTTATTTATTTGTGCACCCATGTGTACATAATTTGTAGGATTGGATGTTACAAAAGACAGGATCTTAGAGATTGCTTGTGTAATCACAGACGGCAAACTTACCAAAACTATTGAAGTGAGTTATAAATATTACATTATTCTTGTGAAAGTTTGTATTATCTTGTTATGTTATTTGCATATTATGACATATGTGTTCTTATATGAAGGGCCCAGATTTAGTTATTAGTCAACCAAAAGACTGTTTAGATAATATGGGAGATTGGTGCACCAGTCACCATGCTGCTAGTGGTAAGATTGATTTTTTATATTATGTTTTTCATCAACAATCCAAGTGATGATGGAGTGTCACCATGAGTTTTGTGATATTTTTTAATTAGGTTTGACAGAGAGAGTATTACGAAGCACTATCTCAGAGCGTGAGGCCGAAAAGCAGGTGACTCTCATAATTAGCGGAAAATTCCTGGGTTCTAGATGCATTTTATCCAATACTGGAGGGGCTTAACTAAAATTTGACCTTTATATTTGAAATTAATTACTGCACTAGCAAAGTCACTAGTTTGGACTCGCGAAATAATTTTGTATCTTAGAAATTTTGAATTTAAAACAAAGAGAAAGCTTGTATTTACATTAAGTCGATGATGCTCTGCCAGCAGAGCTTGAGAAGGAATGTCTTTTAACCAGGGCAACTTGGTTCATGCAGAGAGGAGAGAGGAACACTGGGAAATCAACTTGTTGAAGAGGAAAATTTACAAATTCACATTTTATTTGGTATTTGTGAAATCAACTTGTTGAACTTGTCAGAATGCTAAATATGTGAAGAAAATATTTAAAATCCAAATAAAAAAATTGAATAATCTAAAAAATCACGTGCATTTCGCAAATCAATCATCTATGCTACTTCTACTACTTTGCTTTGAACAAACCATTTGTTGTCCTTGTAAAGATGAAAATTGTTTTACTTTTTAATTGGAATTTTTGGAAAATTAAGACTGATAATAATTCATTACAGGTACTAGATTTTGTGAAGAAGCACATCGGTTCACAAACACCGCAATTGGCAGGGAACTCTGTTTATGTTGATTATTTGTTCTTAAAGGTTGGTTATTACAAAAGTTTCCTCCTGTTCTTGTGTTTTTTTCATCATGGTCTTTTATGACTCTTTTTGCATTTCAATTTGTTGTAACAGAAGTATATGCCTAGCTTGGCCCTTATCTTTCCACATGTACTAGTTGATGTGAGTAGCATCATGGCTTTATGCATCCGTTGGTTTCCTAAAGGTAAATCTTTTCTATACTACACCAGGTATTCTGTCAGTGATCACAGGTGGAATTAAGTTGTATCAATTGACCCCAACTTTTTTAATGAATTTGATGTAACTCTTTTGAATTTCTTATAGAAAAATATTGAAGATATTTAAGTTTAGACCCCCAAAATGTAAAGTGGTGTTCCTTTTTTTACCCCCATAATTTTGGAAACACAACTTTTAGTACATGTGATTATTGTCCCTCCTGGTAATAATTGCAATTATTGTTTTTTTTTCTTTATTCTTAATTTCTGTGATCTAGAAAAGAAGATGGCACCAGCAAAGGAGAAAAGGCATAGAGCTATGGACGATATAAAAGAGAGTATCAAGGAGCTAAAATTTTACAAGGAAAACATTTTTAAATTGCAAAAAAGAAGCCGCTAATTTCAATTCAAACTGGTGTTGTTTCGCAGTTAGGCGACCATTAGCTTCAGTACCACACTGGTAGAATTCGAATCTCCTATTGGAGATTCAATCTTTGGTGTAGTTTCTCCTCCATTTTAGTAGTTCTGTATGAAATATTTAAGCGAAAGCAAGTTGCAATTTTTCTAATTTGTGCCTGGTTATAAGTTCTGAATCAATCATGATCTAGACAAAAGTAACTATTTTTTTTCTTGATTTTAGCCTTTGCTTTAACCAATTAGGGTAGAAATAGTATGAATTGATGGAAAAGAAATAGACAAGAATATTATCAGCAATTGTGATTACATCTCAGATTACCAGAATATTATCATGTAACAGGGATACAATTGGTGCTGGAAAGCGTTTCTTACATTTTGGGCCCTAAAATATTATCATGTAACAATAAATTCTCCACCAACTGATCTACGAAACTAGCTACCCCTGAGCATACGGCTAATGCCTATCTAGGTAACTACAAGTCGAGATTTCCACCATGAATCATTTGACTTGGTCTACAAAACTATCTAGCCCTGAGCATACGGCTCATTCATATCCAACTTTTGCTCCAATCTTGACTGGTTCCTTTTCTTTCCCAGTTACGTGATCAACTAATGTATTTCATCAAAATTGCATCTTTTCCTCACTACTAAACACCCAATTCATTTTAAGTTCTTCAATATATCAACCCAATCAGCTAATGTGCAATGCTGACAGCACTGAACCGGACACCACCATTAAATGATGCAACAATAATCCTAATGAGGTAGGAACACAAATTAGAACTAGCAGAATAGTGCCAATTGCCAAGCTTGGTCTAGTATTCATCAGAACCCTTTGCAATAAACCAACCAACTCACACACATCTGATGAATACACCGTCATATAGTACTCCTTTTCCCATTCCATCCAACCAGACTGCTCTGAAATGCTCTCATCAGTGATTCTGATCTCTTGGATTCTTTTTCTCAGCACAACCATGTCTTCATCAACTCGGTCTGAGTCTAGGTCCCACCCGTCAGTTCCTCTATTGCCTGCCATGACAACCGATCGTGACTGCTTGACTAATCCACGAGGAAATGTGCGAGGAAATCTGGATTTAAATGGGGTTTTCAATGGAAGGTAAGAGAGACAATGAGAGGAAGCAAACATCTTGTTAAATGAATTATGGCTTTGCTTTCTTGAAGTGTAGTTATGGTTTATCAGGCATTCAGGCCTTGTTTTGTGGAGATAATTTTGATTATTATTGGGTATTTATAGTGGCTGAGGAAAGCGTGTTTTTTGTACCTTTGCTTGACAAATATGTCTCTATCCACCAGGTACGCGTCCCAGATAGAATCATTGCCTTTGATAAGCCCGTTAATTGTTTTATAATAACGCTTATTGTTGTTTACTCGGCACCTTTTAGTGTGAAGAATCAAGAGTTCATGTAAATTGCACTGAATTCTCTAATGAGATCACCTTGTGTTCTCAGGATATTGATGGAGAGAAAAAAAAATTATTATTGCCTACAGCTTATCCCCGAATAAAAATGGGGTTAGGTAATATGATTGTATTTATGTATTACCTTTTCAAATCAGTGTTGTATCATTCGACCACTTTCAATGTTTTTTCAGTGACAATATATATTTGGAATGGTTCAATAATAAAAAATGCATGCGGTTTTGTAATTATTGGTGTTCTTATTGAATTACATACGTCAAATGTTTGCAACAAGAAAATTATTGAAATTAATTATTTATACTAAGTGAGAACCAACATTTAATTTGATCTAGTGGTAAAGGCACATGGCTCTTATATGGGAGGTAATGGGTTTGAAATCCACAAAGTAGAGAAATTATATGTAATATAAACAGGGGTTTGAAGGAAGATGATAGGCTAGACCTCCATCTTTCATTTCAAAAATTTCTTTATACTGAGTAATAATTTTATTGTCAATTAAGCAGCAATTAATGGAGCGGTCAATTGATAGCGGTAGATGTTTTAAAGAAAATCTAAGTTGTATAAATTGATGATTTGCACAACAGAATATCTTACAAATTTCATTGGTTGATACTCGTCTAAGAAAATATTTAAAGTTTGCCACTGCATGCAAGTTAATATAAGTCTTAAAATGTTAACAACAACAAAAAAAGTTCAATTGACTACATAAATTTGCAAACAAAAAAAATCTTACAAATTTTAATTATATAAATTCTTACTATTTTAGTAACTATTAGGGTCGAAATCTTCAAATCATCTTTGATAACTGAATTTCAAACATGTGACCTCGACAAATTATATCTTGCATAGTTAGATAAAACATTTTCTCTGTGAAGAAGTTATAGGTTCAAAATCCAATACCTGCTGCAGAAGTAATTTCAAAACTATGACATCCATCCAATACAAAAAAAATAACAAAACTTCTAATTGTGTACAACAACATATCTAAACAAATTTCATTAATTGAAATCCAGTACATTAAAAGGTCCTTGAGATGATTACAATAAAATAAAGTTTTCAAAACCGCTACTAGTAGAGGCAATAGGTGGGAGATCCGTAACAATTCTCCAAGTTCGTTTATGGACCGAAGCGTGAAGGAAGCGACAAAGCAAGATGGAGATAGAAATGTTTGAGGAGAACAGAAGCTTGGTGCGTTTAAACACGTTTACTTACAAGACAGGGTTAAGCAAGCATTGCGTGTGGGGGCTGCACGCACTTTCTTTACTTCATTGGTTTTATATATTTTTTCGACAATTATGTATTGCCAAAAAATTGGCGTACAAACAGTGACCGCCATTTAATTTGATCTTTGTCATTTTTTATCCGATATATATATAGTAATATGATTTTGTGAACGGATCGATATATCTTTTTTTTTTAATTTTGAGATTTTCATCTAAGTAAAGACATTTATTATAGGGTAAATTTCACTGGAGGTCACTAAACTTTGTCATTTGTCACGAATTGGTAACTCAAGTTTGATTTGTCTCTCTATAGCCACTGAACTATTAATTTGTCCCCATCAAGTCACTCTATAACTTTTTTCATTCAAAATGTTAACGGAATATAATTTTTCTGTTAGTATTTTTTACGGAATGAACATATTCTGTTAAAATTTTGAATGAAATGAGCATATTCTGTTATATTTTGGACGGAAGAGAATATTTTCGTTAATATTTTGGATGGAAAAGTTATAGGATGATTGAGACAAATTAAAAATTTAGTAGTTATGAAGGGACAAATCAAACTTGAGTAACAAATTCGTGACAAACAACAAAATTTAGTGACCTCCAGCGAAATTACCCTTTATTATAAGAGCTTGTGACTTCAGATTTTTTTTTATTAAAAAAATAAAAAATGAACTATTTTTCCATTTTGTAGGTAAAAAGAATTAAAATTCAGCAGTATATATAATTTTTGTATTTTTGAGGGCCTCATGATATAAGTGCAATTATTATGCACCACCTTAACGTTTTCAATATGTGGTGGTATCCACTGAAAAGGTTTGATATAACAATACAGGAAATTAGAAGGTGGAAGATTAGGAATTGCAGTATTGAGATTGTTGAGAAAGCGACGCTTGAATGCTTGATGCATTTAACGGATTGAAGGATTTGACCAAGAACAGATATTTAAGCAGGAGCAAAATTTAATTGGATGCAAATGCGTGCCAGAATTTTGTTACTTGTCTTCAGTTCAATTCTAAAATAGTTTGTTAGTTCAAAATTATTGTGGGTTGGTCAAATAATGTATCATTTCAAGCTGTTTTATTTTGGCCTTCCAATTGAGTTACAGCGATGGGTTGGCTTGTTAGGAATGGATGCATATGTATACAACCTTAATGTATATAACAAAATAGAGCTAATTAAAAAAAAAATGGTTTATGTGGTTTTAGATATTTTTCATGAATCCGTGGACAAGGACCCATGAACTCACTAGCTTGAGCTCATCTTTTATGCACATGTATCTGACAACTCTGTTTATGCAAGTATGAATTATATATAAATAAGCAAAGTTTAATGAAAAAAATATAAATAAGTAAAGTACAGAATTCAAACTTCTTCTTCTTCTTCTTATTCTTCTTCTTCTTCTTCTTCTTATTATTATTATTATTATTATTATTATTATGGTTTGTAAGTTTAACTTCCAAATTTTTTAAATTAGTTTCAAATATCGACTTTAACTTGCTCAATATTGAATTAATGAGTGACATATTTACAAATCAAAAGTTATTGTTTAGTTATTATTTTAAACTAAAGTCATGTGGTTAATAAAATAAAAAAATCAATACATAAGAGTAATTTTGAATATTTATTTCTTGACTTTTTACAGAATTGGACTCGAAAATTAACAAATTTGTCATGTAAACGTATCACTTGTTATGCAAATTAATTTGAACATTTTGGATGCACCGTAAAAAGTCAATTAGACAAACTCGGGATCTAATAAATAATAGTATTAATGAATGTAATGATCGATAACAGTTAATAATGATGATGAAGATGATTGGTTAAAGAGTTTGGAACTTGGGATCTACTCCAAGTATAATTGTGGGGCTTTATTATTTAATTGTGAAGTACACGCAACTGTTTTTAAATCTTCGAAAACACATTATAATACCAAGCTAACAAAGATAGAACATTTGCGGTGAACTATATATGCAACACAGAAGCAGCCGACATTTTTATTTAATATCCAAAGTTTAATAGAAATTATTATTTATGTTCAGATTCTCAAGTTCTCGCCAAAAATGCTCAAGCCAACTACAAAATAGCTGGTTTACTCCTCAAGTAAACCGGCTATTTTGTGACCGGCTTACTCCTTTTTTTTTTTTTAGAGATACTATGAAGAGCAAAATAATGAAATCTAACACTGAAAATTTGAAATTTTTTTTATTTTAATTATTTGTTAGATTACTTCTTTTGATATATAATTAGCATATTTATACTAAAATACACTAGATTACTTGAAATTATATTGAATTGCACTATATTAATTTAAATTACACGAAATTACATTACATTACGCTAAAATATGGTAAATTACGCTAAATTACATATGAATAGGGACGATATCTTCACTGAAAAGGCGAAAAACGACGACGAAACTTCAAACGGTCATAAAATGGCGCTCGAGTGTCCGATTTCAGCAAATGACCACTTTTCGGAAAGCTTGCGAAAATACACATGCGTCACTGACCACTACATTATTTTTTAAAATTCAGAATTGCCAAAAAACTAAGAGAAGAGCCTCAAAACTTGAGTTGAAGTTTCTGATTAAGATTTTCAGTTCTATTATTCAATCCAAGTAGCTCAGTAAATTAGTTACATAATGAACTTGTAGAATACCAATTTTTACTATTTTCTGAATTTTTTTACTATTTTTTATGATTCATGAAAGATGAGCAAATTTGATCTACTTTAGCGTAATTTTGTGTAGTTTAGCGTAATTTACCCAGTATAATTAGCGAAGTTATTGTAATTTAACGTAATTTAGTATAATTCAACATAATTTATTGTAATATAGTGTAATTCAACATAATTTCAAGTAATCTAGCATATTTTAGTATAAATATGCTAATTATACATCAAAAGAAGTAATCTAACAAATAATTAAACAAAAATTTAAATTTTCAGTGTTTGATTTCAATATTTTGATCTTCATAGTATCTCTCTAAAAAAAAAGGAAAAAAAGGAAAAAAAGGAGTAAGCCGGCCATTTTGTGGCCGGCTTGGGCATTTTTGGCTAAAACCCGGGAATCTGGGCATAAATAATAATTTCTATTAAACTTTGGATATTAATAAAAATGTCGGCAGAAGCAGCAGCCGCGAACTACCTCCTTTCAGATTCAAATTTGCTGCTATTTTAAAAGGAATAACAAGATTCTGTTTTTAGAAAGGAGAGAGAGAGAGAAAAAGAGAAAAAATGAGCTCTTCTCACAACTTTGCAGTCTTTACGAATCATTTAAAAAAAATAGAGAGAAAAAGATTTAGTGGATTTGAATCTCCTACTTTTCATCAACTTTTCTGCTAAAAATCAAGATTATTTTTATTTCCGTTGCATTTTATCTTGTCTAATATGTTGTGCATGAGTAAAATAAAAATACATTATAGGGTGGGACAATAATCTACAAAACATAATTTTATAATTAGCTCAAACTTAAACTACAAACATATTTTAATATTGTATGTTCAAATTGGGGCCGACTACCTTGTATCTTTTAGAAAATCAAAAATCAAATTATCAGAAAAAGGATTGATTGATTTTTTTTTTCTTAAAAAATGAGTCCTATCCAGAACTTGCAGTGTGTTTCGATTACAGAAAATAAGAAACTACGGGAAACTTTTACTAATTTTATTATTGATTTTAAAACTAAATGCTTAAGTTGTGGCTATACATTTTCACAGAGCGGATTTTAATTTACACAGGGCAGAAATCATATACACAGTTATTTTGACTCTACAGCTCATGCCCTGTTTGAATTAAAAACAATTCTATCAAAACTGTACGCAAAATTGTGCATGTGTGGCAGGTAATGAGGCCAAATCAATTGTTTAGTCCTAATAATTTTTGGATTTAGTAATGTTGATGTGGTTATTGTCAAAAAAATAAAACAATCAATAATTTTCCTATAACTTTTTTTAATTTTCTAAAAAGAATTCACTTCTGTTGAAAGAAAAAGTGACAATTACGGACTTCACAACTGTTCTACAAATAAAGTGTAGAATAACAACATGAGAGCAAATTTACCAAAAATGAAAATTAAAATCAAAATATTGAAAAGTAATTTGTGTAAATACAAAATATCACCTCTCTTTGTCTTGGATATTTTGGGTTTATGCACTTCAGCTGGGCTTTTTTGGGTCTACAATGCAGTAGATTGTTGGTCCATCTCTTTTTATTTAAACACCGTACATTTGCCTACGGGCTTCCAATAAAAAAAAAAAAAAACACCGTACATTTTTATTTTCATTCCTAGATAAATTTTAAAATTGTAATATTAAGTTCAGACTCCCATTGGCGCATTTAAAGGGGTGAAAATTTGAAAAAACCTCATTACTTTCAAACAAAAAGATTGTAACATAATCTATACATAGTCTAAGTAATGAAAATAATCTATAATTAAATTGATTTGATTTCAATGAATTTTGATATTAATTTGTCACGGTTATCAAATGAACATTTTGATATTAAATGATGTTCATATCCTTTTCTTAATTTGTTGTCTTTTGTTTTACTAATTAGAATGGTTATAGTTTTCCGACCGTCAAATTAAAAAAAGTCTGTTGTGTTTTTTGTCAACTTTACATGTCATTGGCAAACCTCTTAAATATATTGAATTTTTTTATACTATACACTACATATAATCTGCATTTTAATGACAACAGACAAAAGAAAAAGATATATTAAATAAAAAGAAAATTAGTGGACTTGGTTTCCACTTTTATCATCAAGAAAAGAAAAAAAAAAAAAAGATCAACTTATTACTTATCTAATCTATGCTCGCTCGTAGGATAATTTTTGAAAATAAAATAATCATTACATTATATTTCAAGAGATAGACTATTGTGAGTTGTGAAGTAAAACAATGTTTTACTTCACGTCATATTTTTATTTTGAAAATTCAAACAACCGATCCGATCCGCTCAACATATTCTAAATATTGAAATGTGCTTGGAAACTAAATTTTATATGTTTTGGAATTTTTTTACTATTTATTAAACCACTTTGAGAATCGCTGATCCACTGTGAACAGTAAAAAACCGTAAAAGTTTCTCGACCACCGGATCAGTGATTTTCAAAGTGGCTTAATAAATAGTAAAAATATTCCAAAAAATGTAAAATTTAGTCTCCAAGCACATTTCAATATTTAGAACATGTTAAGCGGTTCGGATCAGTTGTTTGAATTTTCAAAATAAAAATATGAACGTAAAATAAAAATGATCTCTTACTTCACAACTCACCATAGCCCAGCTCATATTTCAAACTTAGAATTTAATATGTAAAGCAGATGAGATTGATAGATCCCCTTGCTGATATCATCTGAAACGGACAACATTGACTTGTTAGCTTAAAAATCTATGATATATTTCCTAATTTTTTCCCTGTTCCTGTCTTTTTTGATATAGACAATTAGACAAGTAACCTCTACAGTAATTATTCCAATCAAGTGAGAATAATAAATATTATAATTTATTTTAGCGGTGCTACTGTAAAATTTATCTATTTGATAAAATTTAAACAATGAGTTACGCATAAAGTCAGAAATTAGGATTTCTTTAGCGTACATTACGTTATTTCTACTGTAAAATGTTTGATATTAACCACACTATAAAAAAGGGATGTGTCTCATTGTATACTTTTTTTTCACTTTCATTTGGAATTTTATATGTACTATATATGTTTATTGCTACTTAATGTCTAATATTGACTAATCAATTTATAAAACTTAATATGTTTTTTTTATTGTATGAATCGCACATACCGTTGTTTATTCAACTAAATATTTTTGAAGAATGATATAATAATTTATTCATTCAACATATTTTAGTCTTTATCCTTTTAATTTTATTTAATAAATCTGTATGTGACAATGTTTAATCTTTAATCGTTTGCTTTTTGATACAAGATATTATAAGAATTTTATTTAATTTTATTTAATTAAGAAGAAGAAGAAGAAGAAGAAGGGTGACATAATTTAAAATGGTTCCTAACGAAACCGGATTTTTTTTATCCTAAAAGATTTTCTGTGGCGTGGTACTGTACGATCTGTAGGTTCTTAAAGGAACCGAAATATTTTTCCAATTCAATCTATAGAATCGAAGTATGAATGTAATCCATCTAATAAACATATATTATTTTAAAATAGGGTCCGCCTAGCTCTCCCCCGTGAACAATCCCCCGTTAGTTGCATTAATTAAGGTAGTTAGTTAATTAGAATTTATAACTGTCAGTGTATTTTAGGAATTTGCAGAAGTATTCATATGTAGCACAACTAGTATTCATCCATTTATATGAAGGTATTCACATTTGCAATAGAAACATATTTGGATATATTACAACAAGAAAGTAGGGGACAAACAACGTGTGGGGGACCGCACAACTGTCAGAGCATTAATTAAGTGGAGGACCGCATAACCGTCAGCGCATTAATTAAGTGGGGGACTTCTAACTACCTTCAGCTCATTTTAGAAATTTGTAAAAAAAGTATTCATCTGTAACACAACTAGCATTCATCCATCTATATAAATGTATTCATCTTTGTAATAGAAGCATATTTGGACACATCAATCACTCATCTTTTACACGTTTTTAGAGATGGTTTTTTTTTCTCCGTTCAATCTAACCAATATTTCTGACGATCTGTGAGGAATTTTGCAAATCTAAAACCACGAATGTCTTCTAAATAATTTTCTCTTTCAAATGAGATCCATGATGACATACTTTCGAGTTGTCCGTTGCACAAGTATTCACACCTCGTCATGCAAGTATTTATCCCGCATTAAGCAAGTATTCATCCTCATCGTGTAAGTGTAAATAGTTAATGTACCAAGAGTATTACACGTTTTTAGAGATGGGTTTTTTTTCTCCGTTCAATCTAACTAATATTTCTGATGATCTGTGAGGAATTTTACAAATCTAAAACCACGAATGTCTTCTACACAATTTTCTCTTTCAAATGAGATCCATGATGACATACTTTCGAGTTGTCCGTTACACAAGTATTCACACCTCGTCATGCAAGTATTCATCCCGCATTAAGCAAGTATCCATCATCATCGTGTAAGTGTAAATAGTTAATGTACCAAGAGTATTACAAACATATGTGCATACCAAACAAATAAAAATTATTCATCCATAAGATATCAAGTATTCATACATATAAGTTAAAGTATTTATGCCTAAGATATTAAGTATTCATCCATAAACGTTGAAGTATTCATCTCTAAAACATTAAGTATTCATCCATATGTACTTAGTACGCCCTGTTCTAATTCACCATTAATGAAGCTTTGTTCTTTGCAAATAACTCGGATCTGACCCGGCGGTCGACAGTGATGGATCTACTCCGGCGAAGGCGGAGGTGGGAGAGAGAGGAAGCGGAGGTGGAAGGTGGGAGACGGAGGTGAGAGACGGAGGTGGAGGTGGGAGAGGGAGGCCGAGAGGTAGAGGTGGGAGAGGCGGGCGGAGGCGCAGAGGGAGAGGTGGGAGAGGCGGGCGGAGGTGGACGCGGAGGTGGAGAGGGAGAGGTGGGAGAGGTGGGAGAGGGAGAGAAAAAGAGGAAAGAAATAAATGGAGAAAATTGGGTAATTAATTTGTAGGGCCATTAGGTAGTTAGAATTTTAAATTATAGTTAGAAAATGTAGTTAGTTAGTTGGGGATGAAATGGGGGATGGATAGATGGGGGAAGATATAATTACCCTATTTAATATTGAATAATACTGCTCACACTAGAAAACAAATTAATAGATAATTTTTCACTGTATAGTTAGACGTGTATCAAACACAGATTAATTTGGAGCGCGCTTGACCGTCCAACAAAAAAGTCGTCAAAACTCAACTGTTAAGAATTTTAATTGTTCGAAGAAACTAAACGACTTTTAATTAAGTTGGTCTAAATATAATACCTGTGGTAACTAAATAACATGTAACATATAAAATATTTTGAGTTTGAATAATATTTTTTAAGATATCAAAATGAATGTATTCTTGAATTTAAAGAATCAGCTTTTAGTCTAATGGCAAAGGTACATGACTCTCATGTGGAAAGTCATGGGTTCGAAACCCACAAAGTGAAGAAATCATCTGTAATATAAACAGAGGTTTGAAAAAAACTGGTAAGCTTGACCTCCACCTTTCATTTAAAAAAAAAAGTTGAATTTGAATTCGAACTATTTTTTCAATTATTATTGAAGTTGACATTATTTTTTTGTTCATCAAACAAAAATCACCGAAGGCCTGATCGAACGATACAAAGAAAAAATTGTGGAGATCGATCTGATATGTATTATAAGCTACATAATGTGGACAAAAAAGTCATTTTCAGAAAGAACAAAACAAATCGTTGTTCTTAAAAAACCAGCTTTGGTCTAATGGTATAGAAGACAAATGCCCTTGTAAAAAGATACCGGGATTTAGAAGGCAACAAACCTTCTTACCTTCATCTTTCTTTAAAAAAATAAAAAAGTTTGTTGTTCTTATAATTATATATTAATTAACTAAAGATATCTTTTGAAAATTGTTAAACAATTATTATCTCCATATGGTGGGGCCAGTAAAATAGTACAGGGATAACTACACTACTTTATTACTGATTAATCCAGCAAACGTGTAAAAGCGGTGCACATATATGCACTAATGAATTTTCTACTAAATTCATTTAAAAGAGATTTATGCTAATGAAACGTAAAATGACAACCAACATAGCTAGCACAGTAAAATATGTTTCAGTGTCGCCAATAATTTCATTTCTATACAAACTTAAAACAAGTCTTCATCAGGTATATATATGTACCAAATCAACCCACCAAATTAATAAAATTTGCAATGGATCACTTCCAAATCCAGATATTCTCTAAACTTGTTTGAGATTGTCATTATTGCTTACATACACCCGATCGACTACCACCTTTGCCATGTCCATCAAGTATAACATGATGAGGATAACAGAAACTGGTAAGCAAAACGATGCCATGACAGTTACACCAATCGCAACCCGAGGCCGCTCGATCAAATCTTCGAACTGCATCAAACCCAAAATCTCGAGATTATTCGACTCAAACAGTGTTGTGCAGTGCCCCTTTTCGATCGGCTCAATCATTTCTATAATATCCTGGGACCTAAGACGGCTTATTCGGCTGTACAACATCGCCATGTTTGAGTCAACTAATCCTTTTTGCAAAGCATCTTGATCACCTTCGTCGAGCGAGGTGGCGCAAACTTTCGAGCAATATCTCCTATAGCGACTGGTGTTTGGTCTCTTTCTAGGGTTTGATACCTTCAACAGACATGAACTTGGGGCATGTTGCAAGATCATTTCTGTTTCTTTTGTTTCCCTTTGTTGTAGGGAGTGTGCTTAGAGAGAGAGAGAGGGGGGGGAGCAGATGAATAAAGTGAGAATAGAATTAGGAGGAAGCAACTGTGGCTTAATTATTAGATATAGAAAGGGAACATAGTAATATAACAAGCAACAGGTCTCACATATAAATGTGACAGAGAAGGGGAGGTGGTTTGCAATGGCGCAAAGGAAAGGAACAATGAGTAATTAACTTTGATCTAGAAATAGAACACTGAAAAGCTCATATTATTTAAAAACTTAATAAACTGATTAATCACTGGACAACTGGCTTATGGTGATTGGGTAAAAAAAAATTAATAAAGGAATTTTAACTTCTTAATTAAAAGCTTTGAAAAAGATATTTCCCAATGGAAATCCTCCAATCCCTATAGCTTTATGGTGAAACATCACCAGATGACTAATTCTCCCTCATATTCTTTCTGTAACGTTTGACCACGGAAATATAAATTCACATATTTATTTCACCATTTAGCCCAATTCCCAAATGAGCAAATATTATTATATATACAGAATCTTACTTTATCACTCTATCTACTTAAAAAGATGGATACATGGACGGGAAAGAATAAAACATTTTAATTTATTTTTTTTAATTGCGATTTGCTGGAGGTTGATGTCACGCCTTTAGCCTAGGGCAAACAGGCAGCTGCCACGAAATATTTCTTAGAGGAAATTGCTTGGGTAGAACTAGGGTGCTCTTGAGTTTACCAAAGTCTTTGGTGAACTCAAGTTTAAAATTCATCGGATCGGCTTCAAACGATGAATCTGAACTGTTGAAACCCGTCTACCTTACGAGTAATGCGTCTACATGCAAAAATTTTAAATTTTGAAATTAATTGTGCATAGAGTCAAGTGGTCAAAAAATGAATGCATTAAAATTAATTTATTAACCTTCTAATTTTGACCGCTTGACTTTATCCTAAATTAATTGAAAGTATAAAATTTTTACATATATACGCATCACTCGTAAGGTAGGCGGGTTTCAACGGTTCGGATTCGTCGTTTGAAGCCGATCCGATGGGTTGTAGACTTGAGTTCACCAAGGGGCTTGGTGATAAGAACACCCTAGTTCTACCCTCCGTGCTACGGCTTAATATTTGAGTTTTCAAAATTCTAACGGTCGATCCGAACCGTTCAACATGATCTTCATATGAATATGTACTTGCAACCAAATTTTATATTTTTTTAGAATTTTTTTACTACTTTTCTAGATAGGTAGAAAATCACTTGATCTGAAAATTATGTACTATTCAGATCAAGTGTTTTTCTACCTATCTAAAAAATAGTAAAAAAATTCTAAAAAATGTAAAATTTGATTTGCAAGTACATATTCATATGGATATCATGTTGAACGGTTCGGATCGACCGTTAGAATTTTGAAAACTCAAATATTGAGCCGTAGCACGGAGGCCCTCTATGCTATGCATAGCACCGTAGCCAACTCCTTTCTTGGAGCACTATACTACCTATATATAGAGTTTAACTAGTAGTCTTAATATCTAATTTACTATATACTCCATATTCTATTTCACTATTTACAATCAAATTATCACCTTTTAAATCTAAGTAGAATTGTGTTCCCAGCTTCAACCTAACAAGAGAAAATATCTATTGTAGAAAAAATTGAATTTTGAAAATAATATAATTCTATGCAAAAATTTACATTCAATAATTATTGAGATGTTAAAACTCTGTGCAATGGAAAACAAGTTATCATACGTATTACTACAAAAATATGTGAATATTTGTGAGAATAAAAGTGTTTAACAACGCTGTCGGTAATAGTGGTGATCTCAAAAATAACAAGTTATAATAGTTTATCCTCAGTAATAGACATTATTTTTTACCCCTAGCAGATACTCACATATTTAAAAAATATATTACTTTTAATTTTTCACTCACAAACATGTATTTCAATGAACGGAGGAGAGAGCAACACGAATACAAGCAATCACCATCAAGATGAATAAGAAGAGAAATAAAAAATAATTGATAGTACTGGATGTGAGGCGTCATAAATAAGAAATTCGCAACTCCAACTATCTTTGTGTATATAACTAATAATAAGATAATCAGCTTTTAGTCTAGTGGCAAAGATACATGGCTCTCATGTAGGAGGTTATGGATTCGAAACTCACAAAGTGAAGAAATTCTCTGTAATATAAACAGGGGTTTGAAGGAAGCTGATAGACTAGACCTCCACTTTTCATTTC
Source organism: Carex parvula (assembly GCA_025461045.1). Classification (NCBI taxonomy): domain Eukaryota; kingdom Viridiplantae; phylum Streptophyta; class Magnoliopsida; order Poales; family Cyperaceae; genus Carex; species Carex parvula. The sequence goes on along the minus strand of JAJGRW010001050.1, from coordinate 239,967 downwards.
AAGAAAATAACTCATAATAATAACCCTAAAATGTCAGTTGAGCAGGCTAGGAGCAACTAGAAAATAAACAGGGGTTCGTATCAAAGTTATTTATTTTAAAATTATTTTAAAAACAATTAGCAGGCTAGGAGCAACTAGAAAATAAAAATTAGTTTGATACAACCTTTTGTTTTGCTCATGATCTGCATGTACATACAAATTAACCATGACATGCGCAGCACAAACCGGGTTTAGTAGATAGATAACATGTGAATTTGTTGATGAAATCAATTTTAACTTCAAGGATTTAGATTAGCTGAAATCTAAGATCCATGAACAGTAATCCTGAAATCTCTGAAATTCGAGATCTAGCCGTCCAACTTTTTATGTGCACACATGCATCTCGAAACAACTAGTTTTTCTGTGTACGTATCTCGAAACAATTTAATAACTAGATTCGGAATTTAATCTCGAAACAATTTAATAGCTGGATTCGGAATTTCAAAATTTTCAGAATCACTGTTGATGATAATTTCAGCAGACGTGGATCTTAACTTCAAAGCAATGTTTACCCAAGTGGACAAAATTAGACCCATATAAACAGGAATGTTGCGTGATCTTTTGTTGATTATGTCCTTGTTGTCTTTTGTAGCTTATGCATGCAATGGAGAAGCAGGAACAATTCTTGCAAATGACTCAACACCATATTAAGTTGGCATAATAGGTTAATAATTTATTTTGTATTTTGTCTCATGTGTACGCAAGGACAGACAGAGTCAGATTTTTAAGCTATGTGAATTAAATTGTGTATGAGAATCAATTATATAAAATTTGCATATTAAGTATGAGGGAAGAGAATATGTTGCTTTTCTTTTAAACAAGCAGAAACTTGTTTTTCCTCATCTAACCGTTCAAATTTTTTTATGTGCAAATCTCAACGAAGATCAATGTTTGGATGTCCAAAAGGAAAGAAATATATATCATTCTAAATTTGGAAGTCAATTTTATAGTATCAATAACATTTCGCTCTAAACTATATAGAAAATCATGTATAAGTACAAAAAAATTAAAAATAAACAAAAATCAATTGACTCCATTATTTCTTACTAAATTTCGTCTCTAGAAGTATTTTCTTTTTCAGTCCTTATTATTTGATTCAAAACAGAATGAAAAAAGCTATCTCGCTAGAGGTAATTGGATGGTTTTGATAATAAACAAAATCTCGCCCTTAGATACTAAAGCAACTAGTTAAAGTCAAATCCTTTGATAAGGATTCATCAACTTTTATAATATTTAACAAAATGTATTATGCATAAAGATACTATATAAGTATATAGAGTGAGGCTACGGTGCTATGCATAGCACGGATTGGTCCGTGCTACGATTCAATATTTGAGTTTTCAAAATTCTAACAGTCAATCCGAACCGTTCAACATGATTATAAAATGAATATGTACTTGCAAACCAAATTTTACATTTTTTTGAATTTGTTTACTATTTTTTTAGATGGGTAGAAAATCACTGTTTTTGGATGGTCCAGAATTTTAAGATCAAGTGATTTTCTACCTATCTAAAAAAACATCGAAAAAATGTAAATACATATTCATTTTATAATCATATTGAACGGTTCGGATCGCCGTTAGAATTTTGAAAATTCAAATATTGAGCCGTAACACGGACCAAACCGTGCTATGCATAGTACCGTAGCCTCACTCAAGAATATATATCCTATTACTTTACGAAGAATCTTAGACATGGGCCACAAGAGAACAATGCTCCCCAACAAAAGTAAGTTGGGCAATGCTTTGACATTAAATAAATGAGAAGGCCACAAATCATATTAACAAAGAAAGGAACTGGTGGTCTCTCAGATGAAGCAAATAAGACGGTTGCTTCCACGGCTAGCATTTCCTAGGTACCGTGTGGTCATGCACTAACTCTAGAGCAATGGTATATTTTTGGATATGCATTGGGTACCTATAGTGTACACCAAATTTATTTTCTGGTTTTTAAAACTGCATGAGCTTTCATTACTACGATGGTTAATTGTTGGCCGGGACGGAACTAGAAAATTTTGATAGTGGGCTAAAACTTAAAATGCACATCTTACAATATGTGGTTGGTGAAAATTGAACTAAACTCTCTGCAATCACAAAATAAGTTTTAACTTGTAAACATGTGATATTTTATGAAAGAGGATAAACTATATAAAATGTTCTAAAAAAAAATTCAATTAAATTTCAATATAAATAACTGAAAAAATTTATTGTATAATTTTAGAATAAAAATATTTATTGACATTCAAAATTTTCAAATAAATTATCATTATAATTTATTCTGAAATAAATATTATTTTTACCGGGACGAAGTTCAAATACAATTCTAATTACAAAAGAATTGCCTAGTTTTTCTTCCAATCTGCTACATCTAATTCAGAACTCGTGCATAGGAAAAGTTTTCTTACCCATGTTCACCTATTCGTATGATATTGAAAATATATCGGTAATAAAATTATTTAACAATTAAAATAATATTACTTGCACGATAGGTTGCGTTATGACCTTCTACGTCACGATATTATCCTTTTGGTGAAACTGTGAAAGTGATTTGACAGTATAAATACTGCTTGTATTCGCAGATGACTCAATAACTGAAATTTTAAAATACATTTCAAGATGATAGGTACATACATATATTTTCTGAACAGAGCTTATACAATCTAGAAGGATAAAGGAAAACAGATTGATATTAGAAAATCTAATACCCAACGCTGTTTTCTCAATTATTCGGCAAGCAACACAACATGTAATAATCATGATTGATTTATTGTATATTACTGGTACCACAAAATGATAGCAAAGAATTAAGTACGATGATAGAAACTTGAATTCTGTGACCACGCGGCAGCAAATCTAGGTCTCCGACAGTATACTATTAATTAGGATACCATAGCTGGATAATGATCGCTGCAATAATTAAAGACAAATAAAGATTCACTAAATAAAAGATTAGGTGTGAAGCTAAAATATCATATAAACTTAAAGTCTTCATGAGACTAGATTTGAATTGCTAGTTTTAAAAAGAAAATTCTAACAAAAGATTCATCATTTAAAGATGAAATAGGTGGCTCAAAATGGCTACCTATTGACATAAATGTGATCCTTCTCCAAGCATTTGATGACACCGTTACCAGAGAGGTGCTAATAAACAGTTCTACGTGTGAGTAACTGATAGGCATTTTGTAAGTTAATTAAAAAAAAATGTTTTGGTTAATGAAACGGACTAAGTCTTTTAACAAAAAATAATAAAAAAAAAAAATTTGATGCGACCATGTTGGCTGACCCTGCCGACATGTTTATTAATATCCAAAGTTTAATACAAATTATTAATTATGCTCAGAATCGGACTCATTATCGAAAAATACCCAAGCCGGTCAGAAAATGGCTGGCTTACTCCCTCCCTAAGCCGGCCATTTTCTGGCCGGCTTGGTACTTTTTTTTTTTTTTTTACCCGCATTTCACCCTATATATACCCCCATTTTCTCTCTCTTTCTCACAACTCTCACATCTCACAACCGGATTTGAGCTCTTCTTTGAGGTAATTTTTTTTATCTAATTTAATTTGTAATTTATTTATTTTAGGGTTTAGGTGTTAGAATTTAGATTATATTGTTGTAATTTAGTGTAATTAGCTAAGTTGACCAATATTTAGTGTATTTTGGTCATTTTGACCATAATTAGGCTGATTAAGCGTAATTTTACCAAAATTAGCACAGATGACCAATATTTAGGGTATTTTGGCCTTTTTTATCATAATTAGGCTCATTAAGCGTAATTTCACCGAAATTAGCACAGATAACCAATATTTAGAGTATTTTGGCCTTTTTTACCATAATTAGGCTAATTAAGCGTAATTTAGATTAATTAGCACAGTTGACCAATATTTAGGGTATTTTGGCCTTTTTTTACCATAATTAGGCTAATTAAGCGTAATATAGTGTAATTAGCACAGATGACCAATATTTAGTGTATTTTGGTTATTTTGACCATAATTAGGCTGATTAAGCATAATTTTACCGAAATTAGCACATATGACCAATATTTAGGGTATTTTGGCCTTTTTTTACCATAATTAGGCTAATTAAGCGTAATTTAGTGTAATTAGCACAGTTGATCAATATTTAGTGTATTTTGGTCACTTTGACCATAATTAGGCTGATTAAGCGTAATTTTACCGAAATTAGCACAGATGACCAATATTTAGGGTATTTTGGCCTTTTTTCTCATAATTAGGCTCATTAAGCGTAATTTCACCGAAATTATGTTATTTTAGACATCAGGATGCCTAGAGCACGGTCTACCCCGCTTCCAGTAGTGGACGAGCCGATCAGTACCAGCAGCACGGAGCACATCAGTCCTCTTCTGTGGATTCCCCACAGCGAGCACCGAGTCTCACTGGCTTCTCGTGAGGTACGTTCTTTTTCTTAGATTTTCTTTAAATTTTGTTGGGTTTAAATTTTATTATGTTATCACCATGCGGATTACCTTTTTCAACGCAGGACACGGATCTTCTAGATGTGAAGTTGCGGTGCGTGCACATGAAGTACTACGATGTGATGGAGCCATACCTCGTCAACCTGGGTCTCTATCAGGTTGTGGACATCGTGCGGACCGAGAAAAGCATCATCAATGCATCTCTCATCGCTGGACTGGTGGAGCGATGGCGTCCCAAGACGCACACGTTTCACATCCCTTTCGGAGAGATGACGGTGACTCTCCAGGATGTGAGTGCTCTCTGGGGTTTGCCTATCCGTGGCACACCCGTCGGCGGCGTCTCTGACAGCACCAGATTCGCAGGTTATGTCGAGGAGTTTGTTGGGAGCTGAGCCTTCCTATGTCATTGGGGACCATGGGAGGTCGAAGTTCCATTTGCGGATGACGAGGTTACGGCAGCACTTCATTGCGGGTCTCTCGGCAGATTCCACCGAGCGGGCGATGTGGTTCTATCGAGGTCCACTCATACACTTCTGGACAGTGGAGCACCACTATCCAGATCGGGTGCTCCGCCAGTTTGGTCGAGCAGCGTTGATTCCTGCAAACCCATCTTTGCCGAGTTCCACGCACAGAGCCCTGCACAGGTAAGTCGTAGTCTATTGTATTTATTGTCAAATACATCAAATTACTTGATAGTTTTGTATTGCAACTAACGTCTTCCTTACAGCGTACACCACCGAGGGCGACTGGATAAGGACTGGAGCACCCATTTCGATCCATACTACAGGACGGCCCAGGATCCTCCGCAGACCCATTTCTATCATGAGCCAGATGGGGTCATTCAGACCCAGGGAGATCCCCAGTTGAGGTACGATGTATGGTACACGCAGGTCTGCATGGCGAGTGTCTATCTGCAGGGTGATTACGGTGCCCATCTCCGCGACAGGATCAAAACCGATGATGGTTACCATCCCAACGGCCGTGTATGGGCTCGCCAGGTAAAGCACCTAAAACCACATAGTTTTGGTCTAACTTAGTAGTTCATCAAGGTTTGATCTGACATGTCAAATTTTTTTCAGCTTCTGGCCGCGATCAAGGAGTGCGGGCATGGGATTGCCATGCTGGGAAAGAAGAACTGGAGACGGCTTGGGTACCGTGTCCTCAAGAAGAATGCGAATGTGGTTGAGGATGCCGGACACGGTGGAAAGATCATCGGTATGCTGCGAGACGCCGGAGAGAACATCAACTGGCGTGAGATAATTCTGACCGAACCCGACCCGAGCCCGGTTCTGCTAGATGATATGCCATCTTCTCCCGATTCGCATCCAGAGTGTGACTACCATAATTGGGTATTGTCCAACATTGGGTGGACGGCATGGTACGACGAGCATGACGTCCGGTGCAGCCTCATGTATGTCATACTTCAGTATCTGTCAGGTTTTAATAAATTTCTTCATTCAGATCAAATTTAATAATTTATGTGTATGATTGCAGGGTTCAGCAGAGATGCCACCACAGCCACCACCTGCGGAGACCGATACTTCTGAGTACGAGTCCCTCTCGTGCAGTCTCCAGGACTTCAGGGTATTCGATGAGGATTTCATTACGGCACCGGCATGGTCCCGATATGGCACAGAGATGCCGCATGATGGAGATGCTAGTGGTAGTGGGTCTCATACTCAGCCTGCATTTGGGACTGAGTTCGCCGCATCTATCTTCAGTACACCTCCGCCAGTACCACCAGTCTCGACAGGCGATGCCAGATGGGATACCGCCGAGCAGATACTCAGGTCTGCCGATGCCCCAGATGAGCCCGAGAGAGACAGAGCCTGGCCGCGCTGGCGCCGGGCGAACGCCGGAGTACCGCCTCAGCGATATTCCCCCTCTCCGTTTTAGTTGTATTTTTACTAGTTTTGTACTATTTATATTTGATATACTATTTATATTTGGTATATTTGGATTATCCTATATTTCGGTTCTTGTGTATGTGTGCTTTTATGGTACTATTTTTATATTTTACAGATCAAAATAAATTATCATGATAATGCTAAACAGAAAATATTACAACATTAAAATAATAGCACAACATAAAAAATAATATAGCTTATTTCAATTAATATAGCGTATTGTAATATAATGTAATGTAATTTAGCGTAATTTAACATAATATAGTGTTATTCAATATAATTTCAATTAATATAGCGTATTTTAGTATAAATATGCTAATTATATATCAAAAGAAGTAATATAACAAAAATTTAAACAAAAAATTTCAAATTTCAGTGTTAAATTTCAATATTTGATCTTCATAGTTTCTCTCTTAGTGTCTCTCTCTAAAAAAAAAAATGGAGTAAGCCGGCCAGAAAATGGCCGGTTTACCCGGGTACCTAAGCCGGCCATTTTTTAACCGGCTTGGGTATTTTTAGCGAAAGTTTGAAAATCTGAGCATAATTAATAATTTATATTAAACTTTGAATATTAATAAAAATGTCGGCTGACCCTGTTATTTGTGGAATATTGCAATAAGGCATTGTTCGGTATTGGTACAGACGTACAGGTGTTGGGTTGTGTTTCTGAGAAGGTTGATGATTGATGCTACCGACATTTTTATTAATATTCAAAGTTTAATAGAAATTATTATTTATGTTCAGATTCTCATGTATTCGCCAAAAATGTCCAAGCCGGCCACAAAATGGCCGGCTTACTCTCCCTAAGCCGGTCATTTTGTGGCCGGTTTACCTCCTTTTTTTTCTTAAACCCTCCTTTATCCTATATATACCCTCTTTTTCTCTCTCCTCCTCACAACTCCCTCATCTCTCAACCGAATTTGCTCTCTTATTTGAGGTAATTTTTTTTATCTAATTTTAATTTTAATTTATTTAATTTAGGGTTTAGGGTTTATGGGTTAGGATTTAGAGTAATTTGTTGTAATTTAGTGTAATTAGCACAGTTGACCATATTTAGGGTATTTTGGCATTTTTAACATAATTAGGCTAATTAAGCGTAATTTAGCCGAATGTAGCATAATTAGAAAAATTAGACCATTTGATCATATTTTACCGAAATTAGGTTATTGTAGCATATTTAAGGTTATTTTAGGCGCAATTTGACCTACAATAGCATTTTTAAGCGCTATTGTAGCATTTTTGTCCCTTGTTAGCATATTTTACTGAAATTAGGTTATTGTAGTCTGTTTTAGTATGTTTAGGTTATTGTAACCGCAGTTGACCTATTGTAGCATGTTTAAGCAGAATTAAGCCTATTATGGTCGTTTTTAGTATATTTTACCGAAATTAGGTTATTGTAGCATGTTTTAGCATGCTTTAACGGCAATTGGCCTATTTTAGGTTATTTTTGACATCAGGGTGCCTAGAGCACGGTCTACCCGTCGTCCAGTAGTGGACGAGCCGATCAATACCAGCAGCAAGGAGCACATCAGTCCTCTCCTGTGGATTCCCACGACGATCATCGAGTCTCACTGGCTTCTCATGAGGTACGTATCTTTTTTTAGGTTTTCTTTAAATTTTGTTGAGTTTCAATTTTATTATGTTAACACTATGTGGATTACTTTTTTCAACGCAGGACACGTTTCTTTTAGATATAAAGTTGCGATACGTTCATATCTAATACTACGAGATGATGAACCCGTACCTCATCAACCTGGGTCTCTACCAGGTTGTGGACATCGTGCGGGCAGAGAGAAACATCATCAATGCATCTCTCATCGCAGGACTGGTGGAGCGATGGCGTCCCGAGACGTACACGTTTCACATGCCATTCAGAGATATAACAGTGTCTCTCCAGGATGTGAGTGCCCTTTGGGGTTTGCCTATCCGTGGCACACCCGTTGGCTGCGTATCTGACAGCACCAGATTCATAGGTGATGTCAGCGAGTTGTTGGGAGCTGATCCTCTCTATATCATTGGAAAAAATGGGAGGTCCAAATTCCATATGCTGATGACGAGGTTACGGGAGCACTTCAGCGCGGGTCTCTCGGCAGATTCCATCAAGCTGGAGATTCAGAGGTAAATCTATAATTTGTTTCAATTAATCAATTTCCAATACGAGGATTCTATTACATTTATTATAAATTGTTTCTATTAGAATTTTTATATGTTTTGTATTGCAGATATACACGGGGCTACATGATGGACCTTTTTGTTCTGTCATGTTTCCTGATTCCAGCGGTGACCAGATGCCGATGATGTATCTCCAGCTGCTGACAGACCTTGAGCAGCCATCACCGTACAACTGGGGTGGGGCTGTCCTAGCCAATCTGTACTCCCACCTGTGCCGTAGTAGTGAGGTAAGTCTCCAACTCTTTCCTTAGTAAATTATTTAATCAATCAATCCATCAAAATACACTGACGTCTAATGTTCTTGAAAATGCAGAGGAATGCGAAGCAGATGTACGGGCCGGTACTCCTACTTCAGCACTGGTCATGGTCACGGCTACCGGTGGGCCAGCCTATACAGAATGAGGCGCCAGATTGGAGAGCGCCAGATACTTGGAGATGCCCGGCATACGGGAAGAAGTGGCACGATTACCACCACTACTTAGATCAGACCCACGGTGCTACCGTTGGAATCAGGCCAGTCCGGTCAGAGCTTCAGAGTTTGCATGCCGATCTTGTTGAGTGGAGGCCATACGATCAGTTGTACGCGGAAGACCTCTTACGGGGATGTGTCTCCAAGAGCAGGAGCGGGATATGTGGTTCTACCGAGGTCCACTCATACACTTCTGGGTAGTGGAGCACCACTACCCAGATCGGGTGCTCCGCCAGTTTGGTCGAGTGCCGTTGATTCCCGCAGACCCATCTTTGCCGAGGTCCACGATCATAGACCTGCACAAGTAAGTCGTAGTCTATTGTCAAATACCTCATATTACTTGATAGCTTTGTATTGCAACTAACGTCTTCCTTACAGATTGAACCACCGAGGGGGAACGGACCGGGACTGGAGCATCCATTTTTTAGACTACTACGGTACAGTGTAGGATCCTCAGTATCTGGACTTCTATCATGAGCCATATACAATCGTTCAGACCTAGGGAGATCCCCAGTTGAGGTACGATACTTGGTACATGCAGATCTGCATGGCCAGTGTCTATCTGCAGGGCGATTACAGTGCCCATCTACGCGACAAGATCAAGAATGATGATGGTTACCTTCCCAACGGTGTCACATGGGCTCGCCAGGTAATGCACCTAAAACTACATAGTTTTCTCCTAACTTAATAGTTTATCAAAGTTTGATCTGACAAAGTAATTTTTTCAGCTTTTGTCTTCGATCAAGGAGTGCACTCATGGGATCGCTATGATGGGAAAGAAGAACTGGCGATATATTGGGTACCGCATCCTCAAGTTAAATGCAAATACGGTTGAGGATGCCGGGCACGGTGGGAAGATCATCACGATGCTGCGAGACGCCGGAGAGAACATCAAATGGTTGAGATAGATCCGACCGACCCTGACCCGGGCCCGATTATAGGACAGGAGATGCCACATTCCATTCGCATCCAGAGTGGGACTACCATCGTTGGGTATTGTCCAACATTGGGTGGCCAGCATGGTACGACGAGCATGGACGTCCGGTGCAGACTCAGGTATGTCGTACTTCACTATCTGTCAGGTTTTAATAAATTTCTTCATTCAGATCAAATTTACTAAATTATGTGTATGATTGCAGGTTCCGGCAGAGATGCCGCCACAGCCACCACATGCGGAGACCGATACTTCTGATTTCGAGTCCCTCTCGTACAATCTCCACGACTCCGGGGTTTTCGATGCACCGCCAGTACCCCGATAATGCACAGAGATGCCGTATGATGGAGAGGCTAGTGGTAGCGGATCTCATACTCATCCTGCCTTTGGGACTGAGTTCGCCGCATCTATCTTTGGTACACCTCTGCCAGTACCGACAGTCTTCACGGGCGATGACAGATGGGATATCGCCGAGCAGATACTCAGGTCCGCCGATGCTAGTGTGGAGACCGAGAGAGACAGAGCCTGGCCGCACTGGTGTCGGGCGAACGCCGGAGTACCGCCTCAGCGATATACCCCCTCTCAGTTTTAGTTGTATTTTTGCTAGTTTTGTACTATTTATATTTGGTATACTATTTATGTTCAGTATATTTGGATTATCCTATATTTCGGTTCTTTGTATGTGTGCTTTTATGGTACTTTTTTTATATTTTACAGATAAAATAAATTATCATGATAATGCTAAACAGAAAATATTACAACATAAAAAATAACAGAAAAATATTTAAAACAATTGAATAAGTGCGTTAAACTAGCAAAAATAAGCTTTAAAGATTAAAGGCACACTATTGGCGCATCCCGAAATACATTGAGTCGGTGTGATTGACGTAAGTACCCAGAAAAATAGTTAAAAAAATAATATCACAATACAATAACAAAATAAAATTACACTATATACAAGAAGAAAATAATTTGTGTAAAAAAAAAAAGTAAGCCGGTCACAAAATGACCGGCTTAGGGGGGGAGTAAGCCGGCCATTTTGTAGCCGGCTTGGGCATTTTTGGCGAAAACCTGAGAATCTGAGCATAAATAATAATTTCTATGAAACTTTGGATATTAATAAAAATGTCGGTTGATGCTACCATAATGAGAAAGCTGAGTATTTCTTTGTGACTTTACAAAAATAAACATAATGAGAAAGCTGAGTATTTCCATGTAACTTTAGAGGCTGGAAGGAAGGTTGAGACTAATTTCACTTGGGGTTTCTGGAATTAATTCTAATCGAACGGTCCGAAGGTAAACTCAAATTTTACTTAACTCAGAGGATGCGAACTCAATTGTCTTAAAAAATTAAAATATAAATTAATTAATTAATTAAAAAAAAGTTTACCTTAAACATTTCTCTCATGAAAATAAACAAGATCTACGTTTGAATTTGACATTTGGACTTTTGATTTTATAATATAAATATATAGATAGTATGTTGTATTTCGTATTTTGTGCCACTAAAAATTCGTAAATTGGAACCTCATTATAATAAAAATTGAAGAGAGGATGAAGCATGCCTTTCTTCACTGTAATAATTCAAAAGTCAGGTTATCTCCAATTTCAAAAGATTATTAACACCACAACCACAGCCAAGCTTCCTCACATTATTAGCCACACCTGGTAAAAAATTCAAAAACCCGTCGTCTGAATTGTCCAAATAAAAATCTCGGATTTGGAACTTCTTTACAAGAAAAATGTTTCTCATATGTAGATATGATGCCAAGTCGCCAACTTTTTTATTTTTTTCTTCACTGGTGGAAAATGAAAAGATATATCTTTTAGTTATCCAAAAATATATACTTTCTCGTATGAGAAATATGGTGGAAACTGAAAAGGATATTTCTTTTAGTTATTTCCAAAAAGATATACTTCTCATACGCAGATATGATGCCAAGTTGCCAACTTATTTTATTTTTTCTTGACTGGTAAAGAAACTGAAAAAGATATATCTTTTAGTTAATCTCCACTTTGAGAATCTTTCTAATGGTCAGAACATGGCTAATTAAGTCATTAGACGGATAAAAAAACTAATTAATAAAAAATAGATGGATAAAAATGGAACAATTATTCATGTACAGCTTTTGTGTGAACATTATACTCTTACATATTCAGCATATATAAAAAAATATTTTGCATTTTTGTATTGATCGTGCAGCTAGCACTGAACGTTTAAGGTTTTTATCTGCTGGTAGTTTTGTTGATTGTGTAATACTATTCAAACAATCCTAGGAAAAAAAAAATGTGATTTCTTATCAAGGATTCTAAAATAAAGGAAGTATGGGTTTTAAGTATTTTAACATTACAAAAAAAGTTAAAAGTTCACTGCAGTCTGCTTAATGCCAAAAAAACTTACAAGAAATTATTTAGATGGATATAACAAGGACGGAATCAAACTTTCAACTTCTGAGAGTCAAACGTGAATGAGATCAACCACATAATTTTTTTATGCAGCAAATGGGGTCAATTTTACGGTACCCATAGCATTTTACTCTAAACTATATAGATAATAATATATAAGTACATAAAATTTGAAAATAAATTAAGTTCATTGTAACGTTCAATCTGCCCCTGGATAAGTGGTATTCGAAAAATGTTTTTATACATGTTCTTATTCTTCAATTTTTAAAACTACACACAAAAAAATTTTTGATGATTGTTATTGTTCAAACGAAACAGACAAATTATAGTACTAAAAATAAGATTGTTCGCAAAAAAATTATATTCTTAAAATTGTAGTATGGTAAAAAAAACAAATTTATCTGCTTCCAGAAATGACAGGTCTTATTTTAATTTATTAACGTTGTAAAATTGCATATTTGTTAGTCGGTAATTCATCCCCGAACCTTAAAGAAGATTACATTTTTTTTTTAAAAAAAGGCATTATATTGCCCATTTGCATTTAGCAAAAGGAAAAAATTGCATATTTGTGGCGCAGTCGTAATTAAACCAGCATGGTTTATATTATTTTAGCAGAGCTGCAGACTGCTGCAATCGTGTGACGGGCATAAATTCAAGCTTCTATATAGTTGGAAAGACAAATTTGGGCCACGCAGAAAAATGCTAACTTAATCATTTTGGGCCGATTTAAGGATCTCATTAATTTGAGGCCGTGGATTAAGAAAACCTCACACCAATTTATAACCCAATTACTAAAGCACTCCGTTCGGAATTCGAGTTCATAATCTCCTATATCACAAAAAAAAAATGTGCTTTTATCACCAAATTAAAATCTGATTTTTTTCCATATCCGACGTTTTAAGTCAATCATCTAGATGTAAAATAGGCCTCGGCCATATATTAGGCTAAGAAATCACCTTTTTTGTAAAATAATTGACCAGAAATTTGGTGAAACAGAAACCCAATGATGACGTGGCTTGGAGACCAGAGGCCCCATTTGATCATAGACTCGAAATTGACCCCACACTTTTTTGGCTAATCCACTGTAACCAATCTGATTTGAACACTTTCAAATATGTTATGTCAGTAAAGCTGCTCTTGGATGAGAATAAAATGATGACACATTTTAATGTGCATCAATCGAAGTTTTGCTGTATGTGTTCTTCTTATAAATCTTCATATGGTGTTTTCACCATCATAACCATCAATTTTACATATTTAAAATCTAAAACATTAATTTGATAATAATATGAATTCAACAATTAATATTGTATTTGATGCTCATTAATTTCAATATCTTTACTTCTTATAAAATCATCTTAAATTTTAGAGGAATGAGAAGACTACCTTCTGAGAGGAGGTTTCAACCTCACATTCAATTAATCTCAGTCATTAATTACTATCTAATTTTATACTTTCTGGTTTCATGTAGTCTTAAGTGTAGAAATCTTTTATTCAAATAAAAACGTATCCGTTTCAATACAAAACATAATCTCATGGATTGATTCTCGCCACATCTTTTTCTTTTCTTTTTGTCCTTGCCCACACTGCCACGCATAATCCTTCTTCTTTTTTCTCCTTTTCTCCTTCCCGATGCCACCGACTCTTCTCACTCTCTGTAAAATCGATCTCTTCTGTAACCTTGCTCTTCTCACCGATTTCTTGCGCATACTCTCTTAACTCAGAAGGAAAGGAGAAACGAAGCAAAAATGCAAACGGAGTCGCGCGTTGGCATGGTGGTCGCCAAGACGGTTGAGCGGTCGCTTAAGAAGATTTTGTAACCTGCTGACAAAGCTTGTGTCCTAATATCATACAGGGTGATTTTGTTTTTTCAATTGCAGTGTACTATGTGTCGAACACTAATTATTTGTAATTGTGTCGAACAATTAAAGTCAGTTAATTTACTCTATTATACGGCTGTTATGTGTACTTCTTAAACTGGTTGATGAATAGGTACTGGTACAGTGCCTGTGGTACAACATCAATACTCATTTTTCTGATTCTAAAATTAATGAAAATTTTCATTGAATATTTGGTACAGTACGTATACTTCTTTGATTAATTAGTAATATTATGTCTGTCGATTGAATTTACATTAAAAAAGACAATTAATTGTCTTCTTATGTGATAATCATGTGATGTGCAATATAGTTTTTTTCACTTCTTTTGTATTACTATAATAATTTTTTTATTCACACTTAGCTTGTATTCTTAATCCACCTTGCTGTACACTGCCAACGAGCTTTTGCAAATTTCTTGTTGAGATTTTGAATGTTGTTTTCTTTTGAAATTATGTATGTAGTTTTTTTATATGGTAATTGTTATGGATGTGTGAGAACAATGTTTTTTCATTATAATATTTTGACTTATATTGATGAATTGTCAATTAGAATTAGGATAAGTTTTTTGTATTTTATATCATTTGAGATTGGGAGTGTGCGAGAATTGCTGACAAGAAGAAGAGAGTAAGTCTTGAATGTGATGCAATTTTATAAAGAGTGAGGCTATGGTGCTATGCATAGCACGGATTGGGTCTGTGCTACGGCTCAAAATTTGACTTTTCAAAATTCTAACGGTCGATCCGAGCCGTTCAACATGATTATAAAATGAATATGTACTTGCAAACCAAATTTTACATTTTTTCGGATTTTTTTACTATTTTTTTAGATAGTCACTTGATTTGAACATTGTGGACCATCCAAAAACAGCTTATCTAAAAAAATAATAAAATCCGAAAAAATGTAAAATTTGGTTTG
Organism: Carex parvula; assembly: GCA_025461045.1. Taxonomy (NCBI): domain Eukaryota; kingdom Viridiplantae; phylum Streptophyta; class Magnoliopsida; order Poales; family Cyperaceae; genus Carex; species Carex parvula. The sequence continues at coordinate 224,812 of JAJGRW010001050.1, read as the reverse complement.
CAAGTACATATTCATTTTATAATCATGTTGAACGGTTCGGATCGACCGTTAGAATTTTGAAAAGTTAAATTTTGAGTCATAGCACGGACCCAATCCGTGCTATGCATAGCACCATAGCCTCCCTCTTTTATAAATATGTAACTATGTTCGATATTTTTAGGATCAAATACTAAGGTTCTTGTTTCTCTCATTATTAACTTATACATGATTATGCAATCAATTCTTAAATTAATCACATTTAAAAAAATGATCAAACAGATTTCAATCTCCACGGCAACGCGTGACCGGCACTTGACTAGTTTGCTAAAAAGAAAACACCATAGCAAAAGTGGAATCTTAAACGGAAATGAATATGTTTGATACCTCAACATTTGGGAACCAATATTTAATCTAGTGGCAAAGGCAATGTCCTTAGTGTGAGAGGTTGGAGGTTCGAAATCTGAATGAGAATTTCTAGTAGATATTAAAAAGCAATTGGGTGACTTGACCTCCAACTTTACTCCCAAAAAAAATACCTCAATCTTTGATTTGAAATCAGAAGATAATTCCATTCCAACAAGTATTGTGTACGCATGTTTAAAGTTTTTACATACGAAGAAGAATTTCTTCAAGGTTCGATTAGTTTGCTTATTTTGAAGAAATTCATGTTGTTATCTTCTATTTTATCTAGTTTGATCTATTGTATTGCATATGATATTATGATGCCAAAGCTATGTCTTGGATAAAAAAAGGTGCTGTTAAAACTTATACTAAATTTACATCTGATTACGGATCCACTAAAAAAAATATTAATAATTTGTTTTGAGTCCTAGAAATATTACATTTGATCTTGATCTCATTTGGATCCTTTAAACTTATGGTTAAAGGTGTAGAATGAGATCCGAGTCATCTGTTTTATTCTGGCACGATCTCAAAGCGGACCCTCTGTATTCCAAATAAGTTCCGAAGTGATTTTGACTCGGCTGGAGTATTCTACACGGTCCGGTACCCCAGGGATACTCACTCGTAAAATTCAATCCAAAAACCAATTTACAAATTACAAAATAATTGGGAGCCTGGCCCATGAAAGTAGCCATGGATGATGGATGTCAGTTACATAGTTACATCCGACCCAGTACCAGTAGCGACAGCATGGCAGAATTTCATGTGGAAAGAATCCAGTCTCCAACTTTCTGCTACTTTTGACAAAGACACTTCACACTTTTCACTTTCCCAAATCCGGATTTCCTTCTTCAATTTGTATCACTGTCCAGATAAAAACAAAAGAGAAACCAGTATTAAATTTTTATGGGCAAAATACTTTCTCTGGTTATCTCACTGGATTCAGTCTAACTGGTTTGGCCTCTTCAGCTGTATATTCTCTTCATTGTTTTCTGTTTTTTTTTTTTTTTTTTTGGTGAAGCTTCAAAATACAAAAGCATCTATGTAGATTGTAAGTTTTCTATTTACACATGATATTAGCTGAGAATTTGTTTGATTTCAGTAGGCATCTTTTAGTTTGATTATGCTTTACTGGTTTTTCTCATCTATTGTTTGTTTTAAATTTTCTGAATCAATTTGTATGTATTCCTTTGTTTGAGAAACAATTTATAGAATCCATTCTTCTGTTTGGGTCTAAATTTTCTGAATCCATTTCAGGCATCAAGCGTGGAAATATCACCATTCTTCGGTTCAATCGAATTAATGGGAAATGTTTGGGCTATTTTCGAATTACGGGTAATCCTGCGCTTTCCTAGGCAAAAAGAACGATTGTTTCACATATTTGTATTTTCTATCATCACGGTCACTTCTTCCATTTTGAAGTTCAGTTTGGAAAGTATCTAATGCATTTGATTTTCTATATTTATGGAGACATTAATATCTCATGCAATTCATTTCTATAATTAATTATGAGACGTAAAATTTATACGGCAGTTCTACTTCTATCCATATATAGGCTCTAGGCACAACCAACAATTCTTCTTCTTTTTATTTTTTTTAAAGAAAGCCCCAACCAAAAATTATATTTACAGCCTATGAATAAAACTTTCAAAAAGTGAGTTAGGCAACAGCAACAAACCCAATTTTACTTTTGCTTCAAACCTTCTCTAGAAAGCCACTGTGATTTAGTTTCTAATTTTGCATGGTAATTTCTTTCTCAGAATTTAGCCAATTACAGGCGAACAGACATGATGTTGGACAGCAAATCCTTTCTAAATCCTAATGCATCTCCCTACATCCCCATTTCCAAATTATCATCAAATGACGGAACCAAATCGACAAAATGTCCTTCCAATGATTCAAATCCGAGTGAAGATAGCCTTCAAAGATTAGAGAATCATGATGAGAATACAAAACCAAATGAAGATTTTGGCCTTCAAAAATTAGAGAATCTTGATCTCGCTCCAGAGTGCTTCTCAAATCTGGTCATTTCTGAAAATTTTGAAGATATTTTCCATGCTGATATTTGCACACCTGATCAGCCTAATTTGATAATCGAATCTCTTGGATTGATGTTTCCAAGTACAAGTATGGAATGCATAGAGGAGGTTTTGAAGTTGAACCATTTTGATTTGGGGCAGACTCTTACCATGCTAGATGAACTAGAGGTAAACATTACTTTATTGTAATGTATATATCAGAAAATTACAGATTTTGGTATTATGGTACCAGGTACTGTATTCCTCAAAGAAATTATGGAATCTGGTACTGGATGTTATATATATTACTGGTCTGGTATTAAGCCCAAATGGAAGCCATGCTCTATCAGATACCAGTTTAACTCAAATTTTATCTTTTAATTTTGCTGGTTCCGTACAAGTTCTTTCAGATATAGAACAAAGGGGAAAAAGGAATTGAAGGGTGATAAATTGTTTTCTTTTTCAAAGCATGTTTGTTTTATCTAATAGTAATACTGATTATTTATAATAAAAAACTTGAATTTATCTACACAATGCAGGACAATGATTTTGATGATTGTAGCCAGATTGACAACCCCAAATAACTAGCTTGGCCACTGACAATGCAATTGTATGTAGATTACAGAAATATAGTGAAATAGTATAGTTATGTAAAACACTAAATATAGATCCAGTTCCAGTATTGAGAACTAGATCGAAGATGTTTCAGTATTTCTATAGGGAGCATAGAGCATCTGACAAATAGACCAATTTTCATGTCCTTGTATATAAAATTCCGTTGATAAAAGAAAGTTATATGCTTTTGAATTGCTGGCTTCTGCTTGTATATATCAATACAAATGAAGGCAACATGTGGTGACAAATCACAGTGTAATGGTTTAATTTCAGGGTAAAGACAATTTTTAGTTTTACATTATTAACATTATTTTGTGCGCTTGCTGTATGAGATACTCTTGCTTCCTCAATATTGCAAGCCTCAGAGCAAAACAAATAACATAACAGCAACTTTTAACCTTTGGTTTTGCAAAAAATCAGTTTTGAATACCAAAACCCTAAGACCCCATAAAAGATAATTACTCGGAGTAAGGGGTGAAATGAAAAAACAGAATAAATGCTCCTCAGATGTCTCTTCTTCGCAGCATAACAAGGTTCAGCAATTGGAACGACATATACGAGGCATCTTTCGATCTTCATAGGAGCTTAAAACAAAAATCAAGAAAAAACAAAGAAAAACGAAACACAGAGTGAGAGACGGCTGCCAACATTTTAAAAAAAAGAGAGAGAGAGAGAGCTCGGTCTCTCGACTTCATCGCCTCCAACCTCGAGAAAAATCTAGGTTTAAGTAAAAGAGGGCTCACTATGAAGAGTGGAGGAAGAAAGGGCCTGGGCTGAGGCTTATATTAGGGGCATTGGGCTAAAAGTAGTATAATCAAGATTTTCAGTGAAGCCCCTCTACTTTTCTATATTATTTTAAATGTTTTATATTTAGATGCATTTCGATATTTGGATGCATGTCTATTTGATGTGGATTTTGGACTATGTTAAATTTACCGCCATATTGTGATTCGTTTTTAAGATCAGAATGATATCAGTATTGAATATATTTTGTGATGGTCCTAATATCCTTCCCTTATTTGTACGAAATAAACATGTAAATTGTTTTGATAAGCATTTAACCGTTCTTGCAATATATATAATGCGAAACATTTATACATTTTCCACGTATTTGTTAGCGCAATAAATCCTTGCTCTATGCCAGATGATTTTTTTTGGCATAAACATGATAACCTTGGAAAATTTATCCCTTTTCCTTACCTCTACTCTATAACAAAGATCAATTGTAGCATATTTTTATTTTATTTTATGGATTCCTTATAAATATAAACATTGAAAGGAACGATTAACGAATCTGCAGAATACGGATTTAGGCTCTACTACTCTCAAAGAACAACACACTAACTACTTGAAATCTCAGATGGAAAAAACACAACTAACTATTAGAAATAGATGTTTTCTTCTATCAAATGACCCCATTTTGTGTACAAAAAAGGAATAACCAAAATGATTAATATAAGCTGAAATACCAGATGATAGACAGGCTTCTGTATTATACATTATTAATATAAGCTGAAATACCAAAATAGATGGCCAAAGATCAATATTATCCTTCTTGTTATACAAATAACTACAAAATAAAAAAACAGAGGAAGAGAAGTATGATAGAACACAAACAAGCTTAGTAAGAGTTACAATGAGGACCTTTTGATTGATATTGGTTACTTCATTAATAGGATCAAAATACTCCCACAGTACATTACATCTGTCTCGTGAGTTTTATCTCAAGTAGTCATTGATACTTGGTGATTAAAAGTTGGTCTCTTCAAGGGGGACCACAACTGGTGCAAACTGCAATCAATTCAATTAGTTGGGACGTAAAGAAAAACATACAATTCTACATAACAAATCTTATTGTATGATTATTCTAGCAAATCCCTCCTTTAGTGTCTCGTGTATTGAACTTTGTTAACCAGCAACTGGAAATATATTCATATATTCAAGTAGCAAAGTAGGAGACTTAAAATAATACCTCGTCGTCTTCTTCAGCCATGAGGGAATTGGTATCAAATTCCCACCCAAGTGTGGTTTCCAGTAGCTTTTTAAATTTTCTAGTCTGAAAAGCATTTGAGTATAATTTAGTCAAGGGAAGGAAAAAATCATTTTACAATGTGGAGACATCCAATATCCAATATCCAATTATTATATATTTGTTTTTGTGTAAAGGGTTTCTAACCCATAACAGGAGGTCTCCATCAATAGCTTTTGATTCAAGCACCACCGGGAAGAAATCCTGAAACAACACAGATGGTTATTTGACAAAATAAAAATGCGAACATCTATTTATAAGCTCAGAACTTACTATCAAAGTGCCAAAATTTAAATACCTTGCAAAGACGGTATAAAAATATATCCTTAGAGAACCATCCCTCATCCAAAAACAAGTTGGTACCTATTCCACCGCCACTATTATGATCCCTGCTTTTTTTTAAACCATTTTTTATCTGATGATATATCACCTTCACAAACTGCAATTGTTCATACAACCAATAATGAAATATTGAGAAAAAATAATATAAACCCATAAATCAAACATAAATTATAAAGGGAAAAAGATTAATACCTTTGAAAATAGGTGAGTTCTTGTATGAAGGGGCTGCATTAAAATACAAAACAATATTTCACGGACAATAAACAATAACCAAATGAGTCACTAATTTATACACAATATATTGTTAAGTTTATGTGGTCAAAAACTGATCATACTAAACTGTGCTGCTAATTGAGTTGTTATGAATAGTATGTTTTTTCATTAAGGAATTCTCTGCAGAGGTTGATATAAATAGTTTAAGGGTTAATTTTCTAGATACCCTTAAAGACTTCTTCAATTTTCTATTTACCCTTGTACTCTTTGTTATATCTAATACATCCCTCAACTCTGATTTTTCTTTTCTATTTACCCCTTGAGTTAATAACTCACAATTAAATATTGTCTAATTTATTTTATTCCCATCTTACCATTGTCCTTTCTCTCTGATTTAAAAGCTCAGATCGAGTTGCATACATAAAATTTTCTACTCAAAATAGTAATCGTATGCTCAGGAATCTTAATACTTCATGTTCAGGTGTCCTCAGAATGTTATTGAAGTCCTAAAAGAAATCTCCTTTTTTTTTTAATCCATTGACCTAGAAAATTGGCCAGAGATTTGGTCAAATGTGAGAAGGATCGACTATCTTCAGAATTTGCATCTCTGGACTTGAGGCTCTTAGAAAAAAAGCACATCATCTTAGCATGGTTTCATACCATTCAACGGTAATGCATAACCTCCTATTTCAGTTAATTTTTACTGTCATTTAGGAAACGAGAAATGCATTGCCAAAATAAACAGCAACAACGATAACAGGTCACCCTGACGAGTCACCCTTTGCAAAATGAGTTTTTTTTTTCTTAACATATTATTTATGATGATCTGAGATCATCATTTGAGAACTAAATCTTTGATCCATTTATTCATCACAATAAGAATGAAATTCGATCGCAGATAGGGGTGCAATGGCGGTACATGAGAGCAGAGAGATAATAGAGCAGTGCGCATTGACACAGTCTGAAAGAATTTCAGGGTTTCACTTTACCTTCTCATTTTCTTTTTTTTCTTTTTTCCTTTATTTTCAACTTAGACAGCGCTCAGACTTCGTGAGCAGCTTAGATTTCTTATTTTTTTAGGACTTTACAGGACTTAGTTTACTTACTGGTATTTTTATCCTTTTGTTTTTCCTTTTATCCTTTTTATTTTTTCTCATTGGGAACACTGTTCTTGTGTACCAGTTTAGCTATTAATGAAATGAGGGCTTTGACCCTCGTTCTTTCTCAAAAATAAAATGAAATTCAATCTTACAGGGTCGAAATCCTAATGAATGGCGACTTTAAATACCCTCAAATTACTTCTATTTGCCCGAAAAAAATGAACTTCTTCCTAATTTGTAAGGGAATTTTTTTAGATTGATTTTGCACAGATTTCAGAGCAAACAGACGGACTGGACTCGATCTCAGCTTTTTAAATCAAAGAGAAAGGACAAGGGTATGATGGAAATTAGACAATATTTAATTGTGAGTTATTAACTCAAGGGGTAAATAGAAAAGAAAAATCAGAGTTGAGGGATATGCTAGATATAACCAAGAGCACGAGGGTAAATAGAAAATTGAAGAAGTCTTCAAGGGTATCTAGAAAATTAACCCATAGTTTAAATCTGTTTTTTTCTTATAGAAGTTTCATTTTCATGCTGTTCGAAACAAACTTAGCAAATTTTATAAAACTTCAGCTCCATTATAATAGGGAGGTATATTATCAGGCAGATCCCAGCCATGAGAAATGCAAATTGCCCAGAGTAGAGTTTTAAGAGCATATACTGCTTCAATTATAAATCATATGAAACAAAACATAATAAGAACTGCCAGGGTCAAGCTGGCTGAACATATAATGAACAAGTTGGCCACGGTGTTCTCTCTTTCAAGTGGTCAAGCCCCGCCAATTAGTATAACACTGGTTTACACATGCAAATTAGGTTCTGAAAATGTAATTGCAATGAATTATATGCTATTTCATGTAACTTACAGCTTCTGTGCAGCTCAAAAGAAGGCTAACAATTGACTTCCATTGGTAAAATGCCTCAAGTGACTGGCCCATCTACTCATTTTTTTTTAAAGAAGGGCAGAAGGTCACAATTGTGAACTATTTTATTGGGGGAAACAAAGGAAGATCAAAGTTATGTGACACATTTAGTTACCATGAAAGCTATAAAGGAAAACTGGAGCTCCCCCAAGAGTAAATCTTCTTGACCTCCATAATCTCCACTTAATATGGATTCGAGCAAATTTGTCTAAATACAGATAAAAATGGCATAAAGTTAGGGATACCTAAATTATAATAGCATTATAGCCAAATTTTTGTATTTCTGGGTATTCACACCATTGATAGTGAACTGAGGATGATTGGTCAGTAAGTTGCAAATCAAGACACAAATTGCAGGTTTAATTGAGGCCTGTTGTGTTTAACGGAGGTTCAATAGCACAAAAAATAAACAGGTCGATTGTAGCCCAATTCAGTTGATTTGAGGCTTGATTGCACAATTGAGGATTAACTGAGGCCATATTGAGTTCAAATGAGTATCACTTGCACTAGTGAGAGCTGATGCAACCTAATTCAGTTGAATTGAGGGTTCATTGAGGCCCGATTTAGATTAAGTTGGGGCCCCCATTGCACAATTTGAGTTCAACTGAGGACTAATTCCACAAATGATGTTAATCAGCACCTACTTGTGTTTGTTCGATGTAACAATTACCTTGTCAAGATTTAGTGCTGTGAGTTCATCTCCAGAAACTTGTTTGTTCCTGACAAAATGAGGAATACTTGTATAATAACACCCCTTGTTCTCTTTGTTTTTAGAAACCTCAATTGAAGAACATTTAGCACCTCTTAACTGATCCATTAATCTTTTCTCCATTTCAGTCTGAGGTCCTTTACTCTCTAGTAATTCTGCCTCTTGCATTACTGATATCTCTCCTCCTATAGGCTCTGAAATAAAGCATTAACATGGATTAACTGCAATACTGCCAAACACTATACTAACAGCCTCTTTGATATCATTATGATTATTTCAAAGTGTTAAATTAATGAATATAGCTTTTGTGAGTACTATAGAAATGAATCAATTAGTAAACACCCATGTTGTCCGCACAATAATTTTGTAAGATAAAATTAAAAAGCATACCAAGACGTTCAAGGATGTCTTGTGAGAGGAAATTAGAAAGCTGGTTCCACTCACTATAGTGGTCTAACTGGTATGGGCCTAGATTGCTGTCAAATTCCAGTCTTTTAACTGCTTCAGAGTATCTGAATTCCTATTAGAAAGTTACTTTAGTACCATGGAACACAAAAATTTTCAAAGAATTACAATTTAGAGGCCATTAATTCACCTCATCTTCCGATAATTTGATCAACCTCTCATCCTCTTGGTGCCACCTCCTGACCACTACCTAAGAGTGAAGGACTAAAAACTTTAGAAAACAGAAAACCATAACATTGGATACTTTCTTTTGCAACATAGATACATACACTGCAGTAGAGTCATGAACTGGCGGGTCGACAACACTTGTTGTCAGACCCATATAAGTGCGGTAAAATTAATGCTTTATTCACAAGTTAAACAAAAGTATGTGCTGGCAAGAAAAACATGCACCTGAGATGGATGAAGAGTAAGAAATAAGCCAACTATTGGTGAAAACTCATTGCCTTCCCTACAATACCGCCAAAAATAACAAAAATTAATGCTCCAGACGTTTCCTTTGTAAAGAAGGAAATGAAAATGTATTAGATAACTAGCATACTTATTAGAGGATGAATAGTATAGGAAATGGCAACCAGGAGGTATCATCTTTATTCCCTTGAACTTTGGCCCGACAGAAAAAATCTGACAAATGGGGACATGTTGTCAGTGAAAGAGGGAGAGAGAGCGAGAGCATTCGTGTGGTACGGAAGAGAAGGAGAGAGAGAGGAACCTGAGTATCGATACCGAGGAGAGTGAACTGAGGCACGTCTAAGAGGAGAAGCGAAGCCCCTTTCTTGACTAAGTCAAGAGCGGTGTTCGAATCAATCTCCATTGCTGGCGGAGAAGAGGAGGAAGGAGAGGAAGCCATGAATGGGTACGGGTTGGTTTCTCACTTTCTCTAGCTGCCTAGCACAAGCAGAGCTCGATCGGTTCGTGTGCGTATGGATTTCGAATAGGAGAGGGAAGGTGCGAGAAGGTTCACAAGGAATAGGCTAACTGTACTGAGAGAGGATGTCCACTGAGACGTATTTGGAACACATATACCACAGTAAAAAATTTTAACAATCGATAACATATTTATTTTAAAAAATATAGTACAGATGGATATATAGTATCACATTTGATATAACTAAAAATTAATTAGTAATTTATAAATAATTTAAAAAAAAATAATGGTTCGTTTTTATTGATACGGGTTGATCGGATGCAAATATTGAGAGATATGGATGAAGATATACATGGATACAGATAAAGAATTAAAGATACAATTTTCAATTCAATGTGAATACAGATATAAATAATTATTAAGATCCGTGTGTTGGTATGTAAATATCCGCTTCATTAATTCATATATAACCTTAATTTGAGCATTCAATTTTATATGAAATTTTATTACCAATTCAACAATACTCAATTAAACCTACTCATCTTTTTTTATTTTTTTACTAAGATTTATTATTTGTTGACGTACTTTGACTAATAATATTACAAAATTAGTGAGTAATTTATGTTAGCTAATATACTAACTAGTAAATTTGTAATGAAAAATAATATATTATCCTTACGAATGTACGTCAGATGTCTATGTTTCTGTTAAAATTAATTATTTCTTTCAAATTATATTTGTATTTGTATTTGTATTTATATTCATATTCAATAATAAAGTGAGTCTATGGTTCTATGTTTAGCACATTGGTCCGTACTTTAGATCACTATTTCTCTTTTAAAGTCCAAACATTCGATTTGAATCATCAAACATGCAGGGACGGATTCTATATATTTCTATATCATCAAACATTCGATTTGAATCTGCAACTCAATGTGAGTCCGCCTCTGCAAACATGTCCATGTAAAAATAGACTTGCAGACTAAATTATATATATTTTTTAGATTTTTACTATTTTTATAAATAGGTAGAAAATCACTACTTTTAAAAAATTTAAATCTTTAGATCAAGTGATTTTTTACTTATCTAAAACAATAGTAAAAAAATTGATCTGCAAATACATTTTTGTATGATGAACAACATTTTTGTATAATGATCATGTTGTTCAGATTGACTATTTGCTCTTTGTAAATGGAGATTGATCCAAAATACGAATCAATATGCTATTCAGATTGACTATTTGCTTTTTGTAAATGGAGATTGATCCAAAATACGAATCAATATGCGCTATTACTATAACTTCACTCTTCAATAATACTCGATGTATATTCTATATCTTAACCGAGCCTAAGGCTATGTTTGGGTCATCTAAGAATAGTGCTATTCTTAGAATAGCAGTGCTATTCTAAATCTAGAGCAACCAAACAACATCAGGCGCTATTCGGAACAAGCAGAACAGCGTTGTTCCGCTGTTCTAACAAAAAGTTGGAACAGCGATTAACCTCTCTTCGCCCGAAAAAAAACAACTTTCGTTAATTTTTTAATCAGTTCACCTACTCTACCGTTAGAAAGAGAGAGAAGAAACAAAAATGGAGGCAGCCACAAAAACTCAGATCTCCGTTGATATAGCTAACGATTGAGAGAAAAACTACCGGTTTCGACCTCTCCACTAGACACTCGAAACCCCTCTCCTCTCGTCTCCTCTCTCTGACCGGTGCTCCTCACCGTGCTCCTCACCGCTGCTCCTCGCTGCTCCTCAGCGTGCTCCTCGCTGGCTAATTGAGAGAAAGGCTTGAGTACCTCCTCATCGCTGCTCCTCATCGCTGCTCCTCACCACTGCTCCTCACCGTGCTCCTCACTGATTTGGTACCGATCGACTCTCGTCAATGGCTAATTGGAGCAATTTCTGGTAATTAGATGAACTCTCTTATTATGTGTTCTAATTTGAGTTTTTCTCTTGCTGGCTAAGTATATACCTTTACGGCATGGTTTTCTAATTGTGTGTGTGCTCTCTCACATCACACGTAGTGCAGCTGTTGGGTATTTCCCTTCTCTCTGTTTTGCTGCTTCATGTAATCAATATAGAGATTTAAGAAATTGAGTTTAAGGCATGCTTAGGGGTTATTCTTACTGCTGAACTGAAATAGAAAGTGTTCAAAAGCTGAAAGTAGTGAAATTCTTTATATTGAATTTCAAATTTCTAGTTTAGAGCTAAAACCTTGATTGTGTCTTTTAGTACCACTCAACCTTGAATCATTATTTTATTTCCATTCCTTTATTGGTGCCTTTTCAATGTAATTATAAGTTAGTTGAGGGTTGTTAATGCAATCTGATCACAAGTATCCTTTTGTACCAGTATAGTATAGTTAGCGGTCTACTAATTCTTATTTATAGAGATATATTTATGAAGAAAGTAATTTACTGGTATGTATGTTAATTTCCAAAAGCTAGTAATTTAAGCATGTCAGAAGGGCCATAGAGAAAATTTACATATGTAGGGAAGCTGGAACTCAAATGGATAGATTTTAATGATAATTTTTCTTGTCCTATTGGAAACTTATTTTGATCTTTGACATTTGTACTTGACCTTCGGACTAATTCAGAAAATTGTAAATTTAAGAGAATACCAGTGGGCTGAAGTTGAGTTTATAAGCAATAAAATGAACTTAAATTAATTGAGTTAATGCTTTCAAATGAAAATGCTTTGGACTGAACTATTGATCAAAAACATGTTGAATGATTTTCTTGATTTTGCATCTAATTGTTTCATATAAAAGGCATCTTTTAATAATTTCATATGATATTTGAATGATTTTCTTGATTTTTGTAGGGACATTAATTGATCACTAGAGGAGACAGAGGCCACCACAACAGTGATTACATGCTTGTACCAACAATTAATATTAATATTAGGTATTTATTATATGTAGTAATTATTATGGATTTGGACTTTTATATTTCAATTTTAAATGTAGTGAGTTAGTTAAATTTGGACTCATTTAATATTGTATGAATTTTTTATTTTTAATTGCTTCAAATATTTTTAATTGCTCTTGTATGAATTTTTTATTTTTAATTGCTCTTGACGTTGAGGTATTAAATTGGATAAAAAGATATTTCAAGCAATAGTTAAAGATTAGAGTTAGTTGAAAAAAATAACACATAAATTATTACTTTATTCATTCCCTCCAAACTCTATTCCAAATATGCAATCCAAACAACTTTTTCACTATTCCGAATAGCTTGAGTTAGCACTGTTCTTAAACAGTAGCTATTCTTATTTACTATTCTAAACAGTAGCTATTCTAGCTATTCTAGAGTTCATCCAAACATACCCTAAACAAACATACACCCTTGTACGAAAAATAATAGCAATACAAACAATGTAAGGTTACAGAGTTAATTTATTTTTTCTATTAGCAATGAACGTAACAAAGACAAGTTATTCTTTGATCTAAAAGAAAAGAGATATTTTCTTTGCAAGGACTTTAACTTGTAGGCTTTATATAAATAAAATTATCAGTTGAATGCCAATTATTTTTGATAAAAGAAATTGGAGTAACAATAAAATGTAACAACAATAACATCATTGAAGATAACAGTCGGACAGCTAACAGAGAATCTCCCTGTTTTGGAGAGCAGATCATGAAAAATTGAACAAATAATTATCAATTTTCTAAAATAGAATCGAACAAAAATTTAAAGCCGCACAAAAAAATTCAAAATTCCACCTTTCTCATCTTGATTCTTTTTACCGCATTTCCCCTTGCCAACTTTTGCATTTACATCCCTTTTTGCAGTTTTACCCTTCAAATTATTTAAAACTTCTTTTGGTTTTGAACCCACACTCTCTTGAGATACTGGAATACTATTCACAACTACCGACTGCTCTGCAAAATCTGCAGTGGATATCGATGCACTGTTTTCCTTTTCTTTGCATACCTCTATTTTCTGCTTCTTGAAAGGATTGTTATCAGGAATCCTGATTTCTCCTTCACTTCTATTCATAGTTTCAGAAACTTTTTGTTCTGATTCTTCTGTCACTAATTTGCCAAGTGCCAAGGTATCCTTCATGTACATTTCATTTGAGATTTCATCTTCCACTACTGTTCAGACATTTTTCAAAATAAGGAAAGAAATCAAAAGGATGTACATACATCATATTAAAAAGGAAGAGTTGAATTAATCAACTGCTTATTAGAGTAAATTACGCGAACTTATATATGCTCTTTAAACTTGGATTTTCGTGTTTTATTCAGTTTCTGACCCACCAAAAGAAAAGATCCCTGTACATCACATTAGAAAGCATTACGCTTGTTCCGTTTTAGTCCATAAAGTTTGATCTCATTTTGGGGTCATGAACTTTTACATTGGTATGGATATTGTCCTGCTAACTTTGAGATGGGGCGGTAGCACAGCTAGCTAGGAGAAAAGGTTCTAGGATTGTGGTTACTCAAAGGTCAAGAGTTCAAGCCCCACTCACGACTTCGCAGCCTCTGTAAAGCTTTCAAACAAAAAAACTTGTATATCAAAGGTGGAATACAACCGATGTTAGTTTCCACTCCAGCGACCAGGTCAGCACAGTGAACTGGAAGTATAAATAGCAGTGAGGAGTTTCCTTTTGGTTCATGGCATCATCCACCTTTTGCATACACTGACACGGGCTTTGATATCTCTAATTTACATGTATCATTCCTGCTCATTTTGTTGATGCAAGTGTTGAGTTTATAAACCCAAAAATTTTGTTCCATGCCATCTTGCTGATGTGGATGATGGTATGAATTTCCATATCTTTTAAAAACTAGGACAAATCTGGCCCAGTTGAAATGTTCAGCAACCAAAATGTGTAACTTCCCAACTTGAAGGACCGAAAGGGGATAATAATACTTTCATTTCATTTCAATTTTATTATCTTATATTGAATCATTTCATTTCAATTTTGCATATAATTAAAGAACCTGGATGGTGTTTGCTACACTTGAACCAATAAATAGCAATTTGAAGCAGTAAGACTGGCTTGCTATGACAAAGAAAACTGCATTTGTTTAATTATATTATAAAATTGTTTACTTTAGTTTAACGAAAAACAAAGAGCTATAGATGGCTTTGAACAATGTTGACACATTTCTCCAAAATAACAGAATAGAAGATTTAATCAACTCCAGAGCAACTGACAATTTAGTATTTCCTTTTGAAAGTTGCATATTTAAAAATATAAAAGGTTAATAATAACTAACCTCTCATGTCTTGTGTGGTTGATTCAGAAGAGAAGATGCTAGTGTATGCATCACCCATCGGTGAAATCTGTACGTAATTTTTTTTTGTGCTATCCAATATTGAAATCTTCGCATTTTTAATTCCCTTTCTCGGAGAAGGTATAAGATCGAATGCCTCCTTTGTAATAGGGTTCAAGAAGCCCTCAGCAATTCCTGTAGCTATTTTTGGTGAAATATCTCTTTTCCATTCTAGTTAAGGATATTAATATGTTTCATGTTTAGTTCATGCATAATCATGGTATGATAAAATACTTTAGGATACGGTCCAAGAATACTCAAGTCTCCTATCAAATATTGCATATTTCCATCTCCTAAAGGCTTTAATGGTTTTAGAGATTTGGTCTCCGCATCATATCTGCGTATCAAAGGTTATAAATGCAATTAAAATAACATCAATATTTACCATGTAGTCCCATGTATTTTGAGGCTTAATTTGCTAGAATAAGACATTGTAGGGTCCAACTTGGTGACTTGCCTAGTATTTCAAGTTGTAGCAGGTTAGCTAGTGGGAAGACTTCCAAGAGGTTTTAAGTCCTCCATGAGCAAATTATGGTTGCGGGATTGAACCTTCTCCATTTAACAACAATGTACACCCAAAAAAGTAGCAACAAGAGAAATTTCAATTTTGCTAACAGTAAATCTTACATTGTGGCATGATTGAAAACTGATAGGGCTTTAATAAAAGAATCTTCATAATTGTCCGGGACAGTATATCTTTTGTCAAGCTTTAGCTCCGATAGAACCTGAAATTGGAATTCAACCCTCCAGTAACATAATTTACTAAAATGCTCATGTTTTCCTGTTAGTACAGTACTTGGGTCATTTGCAAACTACTACAAATATTTTACAGCATTTGCAACTTGTCCCTGGCTTTTCAATATTTGCAATTAACCCAACATAGTTTATCTATTTAAACATATTTATGTAGACATAGAATTAAAACTTCACAATAGGATAGTTAATATTTACAGAATGCAGAGCAAATCAAGAAGCTGAGTAGAGTTGGGGAATATTTACGGAAAGGCATCTACTCCATCCCATAGATACAAGGGTTGAGTTTTAGTTGCAAATATCTTATGAAGGTTAGTGCTAAGTACCAATATGCAAATTGTTGTTTTTACTTTCCAGTAAAATATTGAGAGCTTTTTGCAAACAAATCATAAATCTTTAGAGGACGTTGGAAGAGATGTTCAATCTTTCAGCACCTGACCATCCTCTGAACTGTAAAGCAAATAATTCTACCCATTTAAAGTTCATATCAAATGGAGAAAGAAATGGCCTTACACGGTCTAAGTTTCTATGTTTGGAGACCAAGGAGTAAGCTCTTCTTACACCTATTCCATGAATAGAGGGTAAAAAGTCGCAACCGGCCAATACACACATGCCTATGAAATTAAAAAATTAAAAGATCCTGATTTATTTACATAGAAAGTTAAATTATTATTACCAGCAAAATCATCTGGTATTAGAAGGAAACTAGCTTTCCATAGTTCAATTAGTATACCTGTAAAGAGATTTTTATCCAATCCCTTGAAAGACAGCTCTTTTGTCACAATATTAAATGCTTTGTCCAACAGAAGCTCTTCACCATTCCCATGCCGATCCATCTTAAATATAATCTTAAAAAAAAAAGCAGCTACAATAATGCTCCTTCATACAAAGATTTTGCAGAAATGCATGCGAATTCATAAAATGAAAATGTTGCTTACAGCAGGGCAGCCATATGCAATTAGATCACTGTCTTCTGTTATAATTGCCGAAATACCCCCTCTTTCTTCTTCCAGGCTGGAGAGATATGCTAATTGTGCATCAGCTTCATATGGTGCAACCAAGAATTCTACTCTCTCCAACCTTAGTATCTAAAGTTGTAGAAGTGATTAATTCACAAGAGAAAAAAGTTGAAGCCAAATAATTGTCTTGTCCAAAAGAAATGGATCAGAGAAAAAGTGCACTTTAAAGCAACAAGAGTGTTCCATTGGATTCCCTTGTCCATCCAAATAGGATATTTTGCAAACTTGAGAAGTTTTAAACACATTTTGCAAAAAGGCAAATACAAATCGGCAGGAGCTTTTTTATCTTGCGAAAAAACAGAAGAAACAGAAAATAAAAGAAACATCTGAACGTCACCTGAATTAGTTGATGAGCCATTGAAGGAGTTACATGCACCGCTTTCTACAATAAAGTTTAAACAGTTCATGAACTTAGCACACACATGCAACATAATAAATTCGAAGAATAATTTTATGCACACTCATACAAAGCATCAAAGTGTCATGCTATATCCTGCAGAATGCGAAGCATCTCATGTGCAACTTTGAAACATGGAAAATATTACATACAAAAGAGTGACACAGAAAGCTCACATCACTATAAGATGTGTTGGACCTGCATTTTTTTTTTTAAATTAAACAAAAAGGAATGTACTTCTGGTTTGGACATCCTTTGAAGTGTAAAAAGAATAGAACAGTAAAGAGGATACAGTCATGCTCTATGTATGGCCTGATGGGTACATAACATTTCGTTTGAAATAAATTAAGGATAAATATGACATACTTTGAAGTACTCAGTAGCACCTCCAACATCCCCTTCACAAAGCTTTTCTTTAGCTATTGCAAGATTAGCTTCCCTCCTCCTAACATCACATAAATATTTTTCTATTTTTAATTTAACAAAATATTATGCTTCTTTGCAGATTTTCACTCTCAATATTTCTAGTCGTTTACTTCATTGCACACTACTTCGAACATGCTTATTACCTTATCTTGCAGAAATAAAAGCCTAAGGTGTAATACTGATGTAATGGACCATTTTATTAATACAAGCAACTTGGCAACCGCATCAAGATTTACAACAAAAAAAAAAAAGCCCCAAGGTAATTGAAATAATGATAGGCTAAAATCATTTATATAGTTAACATCATACATAGTTACAATATTTGAATATCCAAAACTAAAAAAACTAATATAATAAGAAATAAAGCAAATTTGAAAGTAGTATCTTCATTTTTTTATAGCAGAAGATTGGCCTTCATTGTCTCCAACTATAAGAATATGTTAGTCAACATATAATTAATAACACATAGCATACTACAATCAGGGTGCCAAATGCATATTTACTGGACAGAAATGCAAATTTGCAGAAACTGGTATTTTTACCTTTTTTTTAGTTGAAGCCCGTAGGTGGTTTGGTGGTGGTTGTGTGTGTGTGTGGGGTGTGTGTGTGTGTGGGGGGGCTATGGGGGAAGCCTTAGAGAGTTGAAAAGAAAAAAATAATCTTACTTGTGCCGTTCAGCTTCTGTGTCAGATTTACATGGTAAGTTGCCTCCATCAAAGACCACAATAGGTGTAACGCTGTTGTGGCGCATGAGGTTTATGTAGTGCATGAAATAGTTCAGGTATCTTTTTGCAGCCTCAGTTCTCGGTTTCATCCATAGTTCCAAGCTACATGAATAAGCTAACAAGGAAAGAAATGAACAAGAGAAGTTTTCTCTTTAGAGTTCATGTACTTAATGAAGTTCAATAAGCACCATTACAACTTATGCAGGAAAATCAATAATAAATTGAAACAGAAAAGTTTTGGGTTCAAAAATATTTTGAACCAAGATCTAACTTAATATGTATGTACAGTAGTAGCTATTCATAAGCTCTTTAAATTAATTTCAAGCTTTTGTTTGGATATTGTGCAAGTTCGAATGCTGAATGTATAGATATGGGAAAAGTTGCAAAAAATCCCCACCCATGTGTTTTTGGAAGCAGCAGGCAGAAACTCCAATGTTTCTTTTTCAATTTTTTTTTTGTATTTGCAACTGTTTGGAATGCCGAGTATTATTTAATAGATATGGTAAAACTTTAGTGTTGAAGTTCCAAAAAACCTTACCAATGTGCATTTACCAGATTAATTTCAGAGCAAAGACGAGCTTACCTCCCTTATGAAGCCATGAATATGCATCTATACCAACCTAGAAACAAAATCGGGAGAAAAAATCACGTCAATAGATTAAATGCAAAAAATGTGGGAACGAATTGGAAAAAGGGGGCGAAATGAGTTTCTACCCTTCGGCCAGAATATTTTTTTATATGCACGGGTTCGATGAAGGGTTTCATAACTCTCAGTAGATTTGGGATTCCCATTTCTCTATTTGGGACCTAGCAAGAAATTGAAAAAATCTTGAATTTAAAATGAACTAAAATCAAATCAAAGTAGAGGCTTCTCCGAAGAACAAGAGAGGAAGGAGAGTTGAGGTCAAGAGGTCATGAAAGGGATAATGCGGCGGGTTGGATTTATTTTTCCCGCCGATCAAAATTTTGAGAATATTATTAATGCGTTGATTTATTATTATTTTTTTTATTGTCCCGCTGATTTCTGTGTTGACTGGTCAACCATGTTATCCTCGGAGATATGAGATATCTGATATCTCAATCTTTGAGTTTGATTCAAAGCCGGATTAATTTAGTTTCGGGGACCATTTGAAATGGAGGCGCCAAGATTTACTCAAAATTGTCATACTTCTCCGTGAGATAATGCACTTCTTCAGCCAGGCCTCTCACAAAAATCAAGAATTCTGCCTTAAAGCTGATCTGTCAAAAGCTTTTGACAGAATGGACTGGAGCTACCTCTCTGACCTAATGCCCCTCTACGGCTTTCCCCCACTATTTGCCAAATGGGTGCTCAGCTGCACAACCTCAGCAAGCTTCACTGTAGTTCTCAATGGTAAAGGGGAGGGCTTCTTCTCCCCTACTTGCGGCCTTCGCCAGGGCTGCAGCCTGTCCCCCTACCTTTTCATCTTGGGGATGGACCTTCTCTCTCGAGCTCTAAAGCTTGAAACTGACAAGGGCATCCTCAACGGGGTCAAATTGGGCCCTACGGCTCCTCCTCTATCAAGCTGCACCTATGCGGACGACCTTCTACTCTTTAGGTCCTCTATAGAACAAGAAGCATTCACAGTTATGGATATTCTGCACAAATTTGCGACGGTATCGGGTCAGAAAGTTGGCCCAGAAAAAAGCACGATATGGTTCAGCCGAGCAACACCCGAGGTGGTCAGACAGCGCTTAACCCAAATAATGATGGTTCCACCGGATGCTAAATCAGCTTTCTACCTAGGTGCACCTATTCACTCAAATCGGGCGTCATATGACTTCCTAATTGATAAAGTGTCGTCAAAGCTCCAAGTCTGGAAGAGCAAAATCCTGTCCCCGACAGGAAGGCTGGTAGTCATCAAATCAGTTCTACAGGCTATGCCTGTCTACTACATGGCAACCTCGGTTCTGCCGGCTCAGGTGACAAAAACTCTAACTGGTCTCATCAGGCGATTCTTTTGGAATGCCCTTGACCGGTCTCACTATCTGGCGTACATCTCTTGGGAGACTATCACCAAACCGATGGACATGGGGGGCCTCGCAATTAGGGATCTTCAGCTAGTTAATCAAGCTATGGTCCTTAAAGCTCTCTGGAAGTTAGCTTCGGGTGCTGAATGTCTTTGGATAGACCAAGTCAGAGCAAAATACCTACCAAGAAGCAGCCTGTGGTCTTCAAAAAGAACCTACAACTGCTCCACCTTCTGGAGAAACATTATGGGCCTACGGGAGAAACTGAATCCACTGATCCTCTGGAAAATCGGCAATGGCACCTCTATTACGGTGCTGGACCAACCTTGGTTTCCGGGTGCTTTACACCTTGACTACCCGACTCGCATCGACCGTAGACAAACAATTAACAATCTCATTGTCCCTCAGGGAAACTGGAATTCTGACAAGCTCATACAATACTTCGGCCATCAGGTGTGCATGCAAATTGTTGCCTCAATTCCCCCTCCTAGTAATCAAGCGGGTGATGACAAACTCATCTTCACCTTATCTCCAAATGGCCATTACTCGGTTAAAAGACTATACAATCACCTCAAATCAGTCACTTTGGGTCCCCAAATCTGCCGCAAGGAAATATGGAGAGCAATTTGGAAGAAGGGCAATGTTGCACAGAGGGTCCGTTTATTCACCTGGAAACTGATCTCGAACGGCCTCCCCCTAGCCAAAACCATCTCCTCTAGAACCTCTAAAGGAGACCCCCTCTGCTCCATCTGCCAGCAAGGAGAGGAAGACTCCAAACACCTTCTACTTAACTGCGCTTTCGCTAGAATGTGTTGGTTTACGGGGCCCCTAGCCCTAAAAACAGACCTCCTGCAACCAGACTTAGACCTCCTCTCCTTCCTTTCTCAAATTTTGACCGCTACCACGGATGCCCAGTGGACCATTATGATGAACACCGGTTGGGCTATTTGGAGATGCCGAAACGACATGGTTTATGGAGGCACCCGGCCTAGCCGCGAGAGTTTCGCAAAGTATCTCAGCCTTATTCAATTTGAATCGGCCTTACTTGAAACCAAAAAACCAGCAAACTTGCCTAGTGCAGCTGAACAGGACTCTCTCCTATCGGACGATCTTACCGGTAACGGGTACAATTGTTGGGTAGACGGATCTTGGAACCAACACTGGTTAGGCGGAATTGGATCCATCCTGATGAAGGAAGGGGAACTTCAGGTAGCTCACTCTGACGGTATCAAGGCTTGCAGTGCTCTCCAAGCTGAGGCAATTGCCTTACAAAAAGCGGTCCAACGGGTAACGGAGTCAGGTATTTCCTCATGCAAATTTTTCACTGATTGTCAGATCCTGTCAGAAGCTGCCACTGCCTGGAAGCCCCCTCTCCAAGTTGACTGGAGAGCCTTCAAGGAAATCCTAGAGGTCTGGAAGCTCTTCAAAAATCACAACGGTTTCTCATGCCACCATATCAGTAGATGTCACAATGGGTTGGCAGACCTGCTGGCAAGAAAGGGCATGAAAGAAAGATGGAATCTCGAAGCATACACCTTCCCTCTCTTGTGGCCTGATAATCGCTCTTTAATATGATTCAGGAATGTGTAGACTGCTGTGTGTGCATTTTCCTTTTCTTGTTTTTTATCATGGCTGGGCCTAGTCCTACTAAAACTAATGTAATAGCCAATTTCGAAATTAATATATCCGCCTACGGGCTTCCAAGTTGCAAAAAAAAAAAAAGATTTACTCAAAAATTGAGGGGACCAATTTGGGTCTGATTGGTATCGGATTCAATTTGAATTGATGAGTTCCTGTCCGATCTGTTTTAAAATCTGTACGAACTGCTTCAATAAGTATGCGCGTCAGTTTTAATATTTGTGCACATAAATTTTAAAATAAGTCAAACGGACATGAAATCCATTATGCTCAAATTCAAGTTTTTTTCTTTTAATGAAATTCCAATAGATTCACGTAATCACGTCCGTCCGACTTATTTTACAATAACATTTTTCTTTTTTAATATGAAAAAAAAAAATTTGTACCTAATCTTCTTTATTCACTTTTTACCTAACCTTATCCGATTATCTTCCAAATAATTGAACGGTCAAACTTTCAACTATCAAACATCCTTATTTTTTTTCCGATCTCTCCCAATTCTCTTTCTCTCTCCTCCAATATCTCAGAAACAAAAAAATTTCCGATCCGAAATTTCCCGATGCCAAAGTGGTCGCATGAGAGAAGAAGACTAGATAGAAGAGGTCGTGACCTAGTTCTCTCCTTCTGCGATCCGATCCGCTTTCTCCGGCCATCGTCGTCGTTGCGGCGGGAGATTCTCCGGTGGCTCTGCGTCGGCGACGGAGACCGCGGCTCCGCCTCCACGGGAGAGGACATCGTTCAGGAGAGCAGAGGCGGCGCGCGAGTAGCCGCGATCGGCCAGGAAGGTCATCACCTCGTCTAAACCCGGTGTCGACATTGGTGACGTCACCTGTTCAGGTCAGAGTACGGGAAAATGAAGGCGCCACACCATTTGATTGGCGTGAGAGACTGACGGTCTGATCGGAAACGCCCCTCCCCTTTCAAAACGAGAAATGGAATTGATGTTTACCGAAATTCTCTGATCGGATCAGCATGGACGACAGGAAATGATTTCTTTTGACGCGATTTGGTGAGAAAATTTTCCTCCAACTAATTCCCGTGAAAAGTGGAGAGATTTGACGAGAGTTCATTTGTAAAAACACTGACGATATTTTTATGTCCAGCGACACCCTCTCCTGCCATCGTTATGAACTTAATGGCAGTTTGCATTTGCCACAGGCAAACGTGTAATGGTTGACTACGATAGTACCCCTCTTCTTGTGATTTGACCTTTTGACAATACCAAATCCAATTTTCTTTGCATATAATTCATAATATTGGCGTGCTTCATCAATCGAATCAAATACATCACCAACAGCCGATGACAATAATTCATGATCTTCATCTTCTATGTCATCTACTTCATCTTATACAACTCTTTCGCCTTTTTCTACATATCTTTCACCTTGAACCTCAACTTCTGCATTTTCAATATCATCAACCTCGACTCCTTCATGTTATACAATATCCAACTCATTGTTGAGATTCTATGGTCAGATTCTCAAAATCTCTAATGCCCACAACATCAACCTCAACTCTTGCATTTCCATCTACATCATATTGTTCACCTTGAAAATTGACTATTTCATGTTGTGCAACATCCAATTCCATGTTTAGATCCCAGTCAAACTCTCTAATGACCACATCATCACTTATTATTTCATTTGCACGATGCAAATCTTCATACAAACGATACAAATTCATCCCATCAAATGCATCACCATTATCTTATATGCATAATTCATCTCCAAAATACTCATTTAGATCAATATCCATCCTGATATTGAACAATAAAATGCAAAATATTTATCAGTTTAACATTTTATATATTACAAATGCAAAATATTCATATCTGTTATAATTAATGCATATACATGCAATCAAGTATTGACATAAATGTAGCCAAGTATTCATAGCTGTAGTACCAAAATGTACATAACTATTCTGTCAAGTATTAACACTAAATTTGTGAAGTATTTATATTTGCCAATACATACAAACATTATAACACATACATACAACTACATGTAATAAAAAAAAAAACTAGTGTATACATCTATAAAACAAAAAATGTACACCTACAAAAGATGAATATATTACCTGAAAGAAGATCACCAGAGCTGAATTGATCTAAGGCCTACAAAAAGAAGTATTAACACATATATAAGGAAGTATTAATTGCTGTAAAAACAAAATTGTACATTTATGTTAGTGTAATAATCTAGAAGTCAATCATAGGATAATTTTATTCTATATATTTTTTTCATGTAATGGATGATTAATAAAGATATCATTTTGTTCATTGAGATTATCGCATTTATGAATCATTTCGAGTTAAGGACTTGAAATTGTAGAACTCCATAATATAAATGATAAATACTCTTAATAGTCTCTAACCGTGGTAATTAGTAGGAACACTAATTGACCAATCAAAGGTTAGTATGTGGATTAAATGATGGTTAAGTTTTACAAACCATAGACAAAGAGTTGTCATTTTAATCACATAGAAACATGTTAGAGAACATGATGTTTGACAGACCCTAAATGAAACGTTAAATGGATTGTGTTCGTGTCATTAATGTTTCATTCAGTGTTAAGTTCTAAAGTATGAGGTATTCGTCTTTCCTACATGAAAAATGTGTATTCGTGAGTGTTGTTCAACGCTATCCGTAAAAAGTAGCTATACATATGACATTTCAGTATACATGACTTGTGCGGAGGGGAGATGTTCACCAAGACTACTATTGTCCCTCGTATATAATACAAGTAATGGTATCACTAGGCCTCTTGATGAAGTAGGGTTATCAGCGCGCGATATGATTTAAGAGTTAATCATATTTGATAATCTACTTAAGATCGAGAAAAGATTAAGTTTGCAAGAATGACACATACCTACCTTGAAACTAATATGATACTATGAGACAAGAGAATAACACGATTAAATTGTTTACTGGATCGTGATATTGTACTGTACAAGATCATATGTGTCAATTGGATAGTCATAATGCATTCTGCCAGATGCCGCTTATGATTTATAGAATTAAAAGGAGTTTTAATTCTATTGCCAACATAACACAGATCCTATCGGGTCACACAAATAGGAAAGTAATCAGAGAATTATTATTAATTATAAAGTGTTATAATTAATAAATAAATGTCATAGAGATGACAAGCTTAAACAGATTAAATTTATAAGCGTGTACGACACGCTATATAAATTTATTGCAACAACAGTCGCAAGAAATATAATTATTCAGAATAATTATATTGATAATAAATGGATTAAAAAATATTAATTATGAATTAATATTTTGGGTCAAAAGTCCATTTGAATTTGGGCCTAAATTAAATTTAGAATTTAATTTAAAAGTTCAAATCAAAAGCCCAAATTGAAAGTCCAAATTGAATCAATTGAATTATGGGCTTATGGCTCGAGGGGCATTTTGGTCAAACAACCCAAAACAGACTTACCCAAGGGCATTTTGGTCTTTTTGAAACCAACCCTAAGCCCTATGTTCGCTCCTGATTGAGAGGTACAGAGTTTCACCACAGCCTAAGCTGTGGAGTTTAAACCCTATTCAATCTCTTGGACGAAGGTTGCAAGTGCACAACCCTGTCTTTGTAGATAGAACGGGTGTCGATCCTCAAGGACGGACTATTTTCTGAATTCTTAACTAATCCTAGCTAGGTACTAGAAGTGTGAAAATTGGAGTTTGTTTTAATCCTAAGTTTGTGTAAGTATGAACAACTAAAATGAAACGAAAGAATGAACAAGTATGAGTGTATGAACAATTGAATCTGCTATGTATGAACAAGTATAAAAGAATCAACTAAATGTTTGTATTCTGTACTAAAGTATAAAAGGTCGTTTCAAGGTTTCAGACTTTCATCTTCAACTTTGCCGCTCAAGACCTGCCACGCGACCCGCATACTATCGCATGCGACCCGTGTGACGCGACCCGCATGCTGTCGCATGCGACCCGCTTGGTCGTAAGCACCCTGGACTTGGCATGCGACCCGCGCGTTAAGTCACGCGACCCGCATGGTCCCTTGGGCTGAGTCTGCACATGTCAGAAACTTGCTGTTTAAGTCGTGTAAGGCTAGATTGACCGTACCTAGTGTCACTGAACCTCAACTATCGTGTGTTGGCTTAGCAGACCTGGTTTGGAATTGCAATTTCACCTTCTCAGATCTAATCAAGCTGTTTGATCTAAACCTAAGTTCTCAATTCTGTTTACTAAAGGTATCTATAAGTTTAGCTAGAACAAGTAGAAACTTTCACCTTTCGGCTACTCATTGACCTCACCTTTCGGTTCTCAGACCTACCTCAAGTACTTAACCTAATTTGCAAGATACGTCAAGCCTTTGGTACAAGAAGAAATGCCTAAGGCATTCAACAGTAAGCAATCGAGAATCAAGCAATTCAGATCAAGCAATCTCAAATAATACAAGAATCAAAGAAACACGAAATAACAATCAAGAATCAATCCATGTGCATAATCAAACAAAGCATCAGACTACAAGTCCAAATCCTCGAAACTAAAGTATCTACTCAGACATCAAAAGAAATAAAACAAGAGAGAGAGGAAGAAAGCAAATCATAGTGAGATGAGAGTAGAGAAGAAGATTGAAGCTTCAGATCGAGTCTCTTCCTTCGATTCGACTCCTCTTCAGCTCCAGGATTGCTCCCTTCCTCTTCTGATCGCCTCTCTCACTCTTCCTGTCGGATCTCCCCTCTCCCTGTCGTGTGAAGTGGATCTGGAGTAATGAATCGCTCCTTTGGGCTGTTGCCAGGCCTCTGTATATATAGCATCCTTCTTGGGCCTCAAATGGGCTTGGCTCTGTTGACACGACGCGACCCGCATGAGTTTCCATGCGACCCGCGTCAGGTGGCATGGTTGCGAGCTGTGAGGGTCGCGTCTGAGGTCGCGTCCGGGCTGCTATGCGACCCGCGTCTGATGGCATGCGGGTCGCGTGGGGGAAGTCTGAACTTGGCCTTTTTGCCTGCTTTTCGCCTATTCCTGCAAATCAACCACAAACTGCAGCAGTACCATATTCTAATTGATTTTCAATATAAACTATGCAATTATGTGGTCAAAATATAAGGTCTGGTTCAGAAAATAGGACGAAATAATAGATGAAATATGAACATATCAAATTCCCCCAAGCTTACCCTTTGCTTGTCCTCAAGCAAACTTGTACTTTCGAATCGGGTTTGGAACCTAAATGCAAACTAAATGCCTAAAATGTGAAAATTTACTCGATTGGCTCAAATATGAAACTGAAGAATCTTTTTGCTATGAATTGGACTCACCTTGGTCAATTTTGATTCACCCCACAAATTGATTAACAAAACCTCAAAATCTAAATGTTTTAAGACTCGCAAAACTGATTACTTGAGTTTGTCGATTTATCATTCTTTCACTAAACTATGCCCTCGTTTGTAGGAGATTTACCCTTTTTGCCCCCAAGCTTGAATCAAGCTTAGGTCAGAAAGTTGCGGACTTCGTGTGTTGGTATGTGCAAAAATTTTCTTTCTTTTATTTCTAATTGGGAGACGAGCTCAAAGGCGCCCATTCGAGGCTTATTGCCAGTACTCTTTTTCTTTTCTTTTTTTTTTCTTTTTTTTTTATTTTTTTTTTTTATTTTTGTTTTCTTATGTTCTCTCTATGTTTATTCTATTTGCACATGCCATGAATACACACACCCGCTAGTGTTCATTCACACCAACGGATATCCCAATCTTTCTTTATATGAAATCCCTATTTCCAAATTTTAAAGGCACAATTCAGTTTCTAAATTCTATCTCAACATTCAAACATCCAAATTCTACAAATCTTAAACCATTTGGTCTTAATCAGTTCTATTTGGTCAATTATGAGGTTAGTTCTAATTTCTCAAAGCAATTCCAATCACATAAAAATTTTCAAACATGTCCCAAATCGAAGCAACCAAGCAAATTTTTCACCTAACAATGCGAAAAAAAGTAAAAAATGACCCTAAGTGCAATCGAAATAAAACATAAAGCATAAAAGTAAATCCTAAGATACAAAAGTCTGGTCTCCCCCCCCGAGCTTAGCCTGAGCATTGTCCTCAATGCTTCAAGACTGAAAGATAGAGAGATATAAAAGCAAAGGGGAAAGAGAAAACATACCCGCTCAACCCTGCGGAGAGTATGGCCCGGGGTAATATCCGTGCTCATCATAGAAGCGCCAGTCACGCAACTCATCCTCAACACCGCTGAGGCGATCGTGATAGTCTGCCAGCTGACACTGAATGTCGTGAAGTGTGTCACCATGCTGGAGCTGGGTCTCTCTCATGGAAGAAACGAGGTGGTAGAGGTCCTGCATGGTTGGCTCCGTAGGGTGAGAAGTACTCGGCTGAGCGGAGGGAGGAGCCGCAGGCATAGGTGCACCATCAGCCACGGGAGGAGGGGGTGGAGGTGCACCTGGTACTGGTCTGGAGAAAAACCAAGTAGACTGGTCCACAAAGGAGAGAGGTGCGTGAACAGGCAGCCTGAGCTGTGCGGAGCCGTCTGGCATACGCCAATGATAGCTGCGGCGTCCACCAAAGCCTGTAATGATCGTGATAAATCCTGCCGCACGGAAGGCCTCGACATCCAGTAATCGTCGACCGCTGCAGGGCGTACCATCTGTGATCGGTACCTCCAAGCGCTCCGCAATGTGTGTGACATAGGCACCGATGGGAATGGTGCCGCCGGCTCTCGTGGAGCGCTGAAGATCAAGCCAGTGGTGGATCATAAAGAGCATCAGGTCTGGCCGCTCTATCTGTCCGTCTGGCCGGAGCATGTGATCCAGAAGCTGGAGATCCTCAATATTGACTCGGGAGACCGTGGCACCACGGGCGAAAATGGAGACGGCAAGGGCGCGCTGAATGCAGCGAAGAGAAGGGTGAGAAATATTGATGCTCTTGAAGTCCCTCGTGTGAAAGTCTCCTGGGACTCCGCCGGTGACTAAACTCCAAAAATGTACCCTGTCTAGGCCCACGCGGAACTTAAGAGAGGAAGTCTGAGGATCCGGCTGAAAACCAAACCACTCGCGGAGCTGAACGAGTGTGACGCGGTGAGGTCGACCACCGAGGATGAACTTGATGTAGTGCTGTGAGTGGTCATCCTGCGTCCTTTCCTTGAGCTCAAGAGATGAAAGGAACTCAAGGGTGAGTCCCTCGTAGGAAGGGTGGTCGATGGCCCAGAAAGCGGGGGTGAAGCCGATCCTCCCAGTGAGGAGCAGGAAGGCCTCCTCAACTCCGAATACGCGAAGAGTGTGCAAGTCGACTCGACGCGTGTTTTCGAACTTCTTTGAGCGCAAGGACTCAAAGTGCTCAGAGAGATGGTAGGAACCATCAGAGTCAGAACGCTCAGACTGGTGTGAGATAGACGATGGTGAGGAAGGAGCTGGTGCAGGTGGTGGCCGGGCACGGCTGCGCAGCTGCATGCGGTCTTGGCGGTCTTGGGCCTGTTTTGAACGACGTTCTCTGTTCATTCTTCAATTCTGTGCGGATTAACGCGGGTCGCGTAAATTTTGATACGGGTCGCGTGCGATGTCACGCGGGTCGCGTGATCTGGTTAGGCTTCGGACAGAGATGAAATGGCCGACTCTCCCTCTCCTCGCCCAAGTCCCTTTCCCTCTCCCAAGGAAAGAACCTCCTTCCCCACGGTTCTCCACAGAAAGAAGCAACAATGATCAAAGAGGGGAATGAGAAGAAGAGTTAGGAAACTTACCTGAATTCGGGAGGGAGTGCGCAAGGCGGTGCTGGCGTTCGAGAGGAGAACAAGTGGAGAAGAAAAGAGAGGAATCGGCTGGGAATGAGAAGGGAGGAAGGGAACGCGACTTAAAAAGGACCTCGCGTCGTTTCGACGCGCCCCTTCAGTGCCAGCCGTCGGTTTGAGGCGATGCGGGTCGCACGGAATTTCACGCGAGTCGCATGGAAACGCACGCGGGTCGCGTGTAATCTCGTGCGGGTCGCGTGATGGGTTCTTTTTGATGTTTTTACAAAAGGAAAACAATTAGAAATCTAATCTAACTCTAATCTATCTCTAAATCTACTCTATGTCTAAATGAAATGTATACATGAAATGCAATTAAACGAATAGGCTTGGGCTGCCTCCCAAGGAGCGCTTGTTTTAGGTCTCAAGCTCGACCTTCCTTTCTCTAATCTTCGACTTGGGTAGGATCGGATAGATCGCAAGAAGTGATGAAGTTGGCAATGTTTGCATACCAAGGGTCTTTCATGTCAGCCACTCTCACTTCTGTTCCTCCGACTTCTTTCAGATTGCCGATTTCATCGTTTGGTTCGAACAAGAATTCAGTGTGTTCATTCACGCTCTCACGGATCCAATCAAGGAAATGTCCTTCTACCAAATATGTTAGGCATTCTTCGCGCACATCCACTCGAGAACAGGATTCGGCTGAAGGGTACTTCATGGCTCGATCACTTTGGAAACACACTTTCTCACCTCCAAAGTTCAGGGTCAGTGTTCCTTGAGACACATCGATGATTGCACCTGCCGTCCTGAGAAAAGGTCGTCCCATAATGATGGGGACTTCCTTGTCCTCTTCCATTTCCATGACCACGAAGTCAACAGGTACAAAGTACTTACCGACCTGAACTGGTACGTCTTCCGCTATGCCGAGTGGCAATCGTACCGAGGAGTCTGCTAGCTGCAACGTCATCCGCGTGGGCCTGAGCTCTCCTACCCCCATTCGATCGAAAATCGTGCGTGGCATGAGGCTCACGCTAGCTCCCAAGTCGCATAGAGCTCGTTTGATCGTGGCCTTGCCGATGATGCAAGGAATGGAGAACTTCCCTGGGTCGTTCAATTTGGGAGGTAGGTCGCTCTTCAGAATGGCACTACATTGTTCCGTCAGTTTCACCGTTTCATTGCCCCCCAAGCTTCGTTTGTTGGATAAGATATCCTTCAAGAATTTGGCGTAAGAGGGCATTTGAGTCAAAGCCTCGGCGAATGGAATCGTGATGTGCAGTCCTTTCAGGACTTCAGCGAACTTTGCGAATTGTGCGTCCAGTTTGGTTGCAGCTAGTCTTCGGGGAAAAAGCACAGGGGGCCTGTAGGGTGGAGGTTTGTCAACTGGAGGTCTCTCAGCCTCTTTCTTCTTCTCTCTGTCTGGCTCCTCCACGCGGGTCGCACGAGTTGGCACGCGGGTCGCGTCCGTTGGTTCTCCAAGTGGTGACGCGGGTCGACTTGGCTCAATGTGACCTGGATCGACGCGCTCTTCTGAGGGTGATGCGGGTCGCGTGACATGGCACGCGGGTCGCGTCTCAGCAGTGTGTGTCACATCTGGTGGGGTCAGGTCTGATGGAAAGGCTGGTTCTTGGTATTGGGTCCCACTTCGCAGCGTGATCGCCTTAGCTTCTCCTCTGGGGTTGGGTTCTGGCTGAGCTGGAAGCTTTCCAGGTTGAGGTTGGCTCGATGTGACGATGTGGCTCAACTGCTCCAATAATTTGCTTTGAGCCGCCATTTGGGTCGACATGCTCTGCATCTGTTCCCACATCATTTGATTCATCTTCCCTTGCTCATGTGTGAAATCGGTCGCATAGGGAGGCACGTACGGTCTGGAAGGACCGGCTTGAGGTGCTCGATTGTTTTGATTGGGAAAGGAAGTGTTCTGATAGAAGCTCTTGTTGGAGTTGTTGTTGGAAGAGGGATTGTTCCAATTGTTTTGATTGGAGGACGGACGATTGAAGGAATTGTTGTTGTCATTGGAAGACGGATTGTGAAACGAGTTGTTGAAAGGAGGTCTTGGAGCGCGATTGTTTGGTGCAGCATTGTTTTGATTCCACCTCCAGTTTTGTTGCTCAATTGGATCCTTGGAGTAGGATCGATTGAAAGGAGGCTTTGGAAAAAACGAAGGTTCGTTGTTCAGAGAATTTACCTGCATGTTGCTCTCCTCGACTTCCGCCAACGGACATTGCTCGTAGCTGTGGTTCTCGTCCCCGCACATGACACAACTCTGCGGTTGTTGCTCGACTGCCTTCACGCTCAGCTTGTCCATCGCCCTTTGCATGGCCTCCATCTTGGCATTCATGGCTGTGAGTTGATCGACCTCGAACTTGCCACCACCTCTGGGTCGGGCGTTGTCGCGGCCGGACCACTGTTGATTCTGCGCCATGTGGTCGATCAGGTTCATGGCGTCACGAGGCTCTCGCTCCATCAACGCTCCACCTGCAACTGCATCTACAGAAGAACGAGTGCTCTCTGTCAAGCCATCATAAAACGTTTGGATCAATAACCAATCAGGTAAACCATGGTGTGGACAAGAATACTGCAACTCTCTAAACCTTTCCCAAGACTCATTTAGGGGTTCATCTAACAATTGCCTAAAGCTGGTCAGTTCGTTCCTTACCTTGGCGGTTCTTTTGTGAGGGAAAAACCTAGTTAGAAACAACTTAGATAAATCCCTCCAGCTGGTGATCGAATCCCTAGGTAACGATCCTAACCATTTCTTAGCTTTGTCCCTAAGAGTAAAAGGAAAAAGAGCCAGTTTGGTGTAATCAGCGGTCGCTCCATTGGTCTTGATGGTTGTGATGCATTCGAGAAAGGTCTGGAGGTGAGCATGAGGATCCTCGTGGTCCATGCCATGGAAGGTGTTCTGCTGAACCATGTTGACCACTCCTGGATTGAAGTTCGGTTGCTGTCCAGGAACTCTTGGCAACCTGATTGCGCCTCTGACATCTCCAGCTCGTGGCACGTTGAATTCTCGAAGTGTCCTTGGCATGAAGACATCCGTCTCATCATCCTCAGGGTCAGTTAGGACTTCCTCATTGTCTCTTTCTCTTTCTCTTTCCTCCCTTTCGTCTCTGCTCGGGTGGTCTGACATCTCTTCAACCCGGGTCGCGTGAGAGGTCGCGCGGGTCGCGTCTGATGTGATGCGGGTAGCGTCAACCTCAGGTGCGGGTCGCGTCAAGAGATGGCTGAGCAGCAGTAGTCTCTTCTGGAGGAGTTTCGTCGAAAAGCGGCCCTCTGCTCCTCAGTTGGTATTTCAGTGTGTATCTACCTGCAGGAGGAGGATTAAGAGCCAGCTTTCAGTAAAAGAAAAGAAAAGAAAAGTAAAAGATACAGATTAAAATCTAGATTAACTAAGAAAAGTAAAAATTCAGAAAATGGAAACCGTCCCCGGCAACGGCGCCAAAAACTTGTTCGCTCCTGATTGAGAGGTACAGAGTTTCACCACAGCCTAAGCTGTGGAGTTTAAACCCTATTCAATCTCTTGGACGAAGGTTGCAAGTGCACAACCCTGTCTTTGTAGATAGAACGGGTGTCGATCCTCAAGGACGGACTATTTTCTGAATTCTTAACTAATCCTAGCTAGGTACTAGAAGTGTGAAAATTGGAGTTTGTTTTAATCCTAAGTTTGTGTAAGTATGAACAACTAAAATGAAACGAAAGAATGAACAAGTATGAGTGTATGAACAATTGAATCTGCTATGTATGAACAAGTATAAAAGAATCAACTAAATGTTTGTATTTGTACTAAGGTATAAAAGGTCGTTTCAAGGTTTCAGACTTTCATCTTCAACTTTGCTGCTCAAGACCTGCCACGCGACCCGCATACTATCGCATGCGACCCGTGTGACGCGACCCGCATGCTGTCGCATGCGACCCGCTTGGTCGTAAGCACCCTGGACTTGGCATGCGACCCGCGCGTTAAGTCACGCGACCCGCATGGTCCCTTGGGCTGAGTCTGCACATGTCAGAAACTTGCTGTTCAAGTCGTGTAAGGCTAGATTGACCGTACCTAGTGTCACTGAACCTCAACTATCGTGTGTTGGCTTAGCAGACCTGGTTTGGAATTGCAATTTCACCTTCTCAGATCTAATCAAGCTGTTTGATCTAAACCTAAGTTCTCAATTCTGTTTACTAAAGGTATCTACAAGTTTAGCTAGAACAAGTAGAAACTTTCACCTTTCGGCTACTCATTGACCTCACCTTTCGGTTCTCAGACCTACCTCAAGTACTTAACCTAATTCGCAAGAGACGTCAAGCCTTTGGTACAAGAAGAAATGCCTAAGGCATTCAACAGTAAGCAATCAAGAATCAAGCAATTCAGATCAAGCAATCTCAAATAATACAAGAATCAAAGAAACACGAAATAACAATCAAGAATCAATCCATGTGCATAATCAAACAAAGCATCAGACTACAAGTCCAAATCCTCGAAACTAAAGTATCTACTCAGACATCAAAAGAAATAAAACAAGAGAGAGAGAAAGAAAGCAAATCATAGTGAGATGAGAGTAGTGAAGAGGATTGAAGCTTCAGATCGAGTCTCTTCCTTCGATTCGACTCCTCTTCAGCTCCAGGATTGCTCCCCTTCTCTTCTGATCGCCTCTCTCACTCTTCCTGTCGGATCTCCCCTCTCTCTGTCGTGTGAAGTGGATCTGGAGTAATGAATTCGCTCCTTTGGGCTGTTGCCAGGCCTCTGTATATATAGCATCCTTCTTGGGCCTCAAATGGGCTTGGCTCTGTTGACACGACGCGACCCGCATGAGTTTCCATGCGACCCGCGTCAGGTGGCATGGTTGCGAGCTGTGAGGGTCGCGTCTGAGGTCGCGTCCGGGCTGCTATGCGACCCGCGTCTGATGGCATGCGGGTCGCGTGGGGGAAGTCTGAACTTGGCCTTTTTGCCTGCTTTTCGCCTATTCCTGCAAATCAACCACAAACTGCAGCAGTACCATATTCTAATTGATTTTCAATATAAACTATGCAATTATGTGGTCAAAATATAAGGTCTGGTTCAGAAAATAGGACGAAATAATAGATGAAATATGAACATATCACCCTATATAAAGGCTTGAGGGGTGAGAGAAAAACATAATCCGATTCGATTCGAACATCATTTTCTCTCTCTCGTGTTTCCTCTCGAATAGTGATTTGCGTAGAAAAGAAAGGAATACGTAATCCACGTATATTCTTGCGAGTTGCAAATAGTGTTTTTGCAAATACGCTGGTATAGTATTTCTGGCAAAAGAAATACCGGCTCTCTGGTTGTTCTTGGTGGATGACTGATAGAGGCATCAGACGTCTGGTGCTCCGTAACAGAGTTAGACTGCACTTCCAATTGGAATTTGGAAAAAGGTACAAATGTTATTAATTTATTTAAATGTTAAATAAATTTTTATTTTAGAAATCAATCCGGGAGTAGATCCTCAGCTTATGTAGAACGTAAATTTTTGATTTTATGCTCTTTACGCACAATAAGCCTAAACAGAATTTAGCGGTAAATTCCCGAGCAGAATTTAGCGGTAAATTTTTAAACAAGAATTTGGCAATAAATTCTCAAACAGAATTTCGCAAAAAAATTCCTGTGCAGAATTTCGCGGCTTTTTCAGAAAACAGAATTTAGCGGCTGAATTCCTCAACAATTTACACATCACAAACAAATATATTTCCCTACTTATTATACACTATCAAGTACTTATAACAGATATCAAGTATTTCTATCTCATACAAACAAACTCATACAAAAATCATACGAAATAAACTTATACATTAAATCATATATTTATACTAGTTCTGTCAGGTATTAATACAAGATCTATCAAGGATTTCATAATAAATCGATGAAATTAACACAAAATAGACAATTACATCACCTTCGCAAATCAAACTATCAAAAACATCTCAAACTTTCTTATAAATCCAGCAAAACTGAAAATCGATTGTGTATATGAACCAGAAATGAAATGATCTATCATTATTGATTCGCCAGAACAAAAACAAACTTGAAATCAATAAAAAATAAGTAAATATTAACCTCGTTGATCACCTGTTAGGAAATCCACAGGAAATCGCTTCCAGTTTCGAAATCGCCTCACAATCGTCTCAAAATTGCCTAAAGCTTCAAAAAAAAATGGAGAGAAGAATATTTGAATTTCAAAATGGAAGGTCCAATATCAGTGTTAGTTAGATCGGTAGTTAGTGGGGACCACCGCGTACAGTTATGGAAGTTAATCGCGA
The DNA here is from genome assembly GCA_025461045.1 of Carex parvula. Lineage (NCBI taxonomy): Eukaryota > Viridiplantae > Streptophyta > Magnoliopsida > Poales > Cyperaceae > Carex > Carex parvula. Next base: position 188,930 of record JAJGRW010001050.1, on the reverse strand, counting down.
CGGGATATCATGTCGGTACGATGCGGGGACTAAAGTGCGGGGATTAGAATGATTATTCTAAAAATATTTAGCATTAAGTAATTTTCATCTCATATTTAATTAATTAATTAATTAATTACGGATTAAAAATAATGTAATTTACTATAATAAATTGGTTGAAAATTTATAGACGAGATCTGATCGTTTGTATTTTCCGTACGATTAGATACTAATTTTATTCCTTTAATTTTATTTTTCATTTTGAATGTTGTGAAGATGACTTTTTACCGGTGAAATTGTTTTTGTATTGGTTACTGGGATTGAAAATTTGGTAGTTTTTTGCTTAATATTTTGTCAAATTATATGTCAAATTATTTCTGCAGTAAATTGAGTACGACTGCTAAAAGATATATGCTTACGAGACGAGAATAATATGAGAATCCTTTTGTCAAGTAGTATGCTATGACATTTTTTACCAATCAATCGTATAAGAAATTACAAGGGAGAGCAGAAAGAAGCATAGTAACATATACGCGAATAATTCGTATTGTATTTGTTTTTTTGACGTTTCTAAATCAGAATTCTGAATAAAACGCAAAAAAACGTATAATATGTTTTATTCGCGAATAAAACTGCGAATCACAAATTATTCGCGAGAAAAATGCGAATTTTTTTGGATTTTTTTTTTTGCTTCCTTATTGTACCGTATTATTTCTGAATTATATCCGAATTATACCTGAATTCACGAATTTTTGACTCAGCCGAACCGAATCCGAACTATTTGTTTGTCACTATAGAAAGAAGTACATTTACATGGGCTTTTATTATTCAATCTCTAAAATAAATTAAACACATTTATTGTGTATCTTTTTCACCCCTGCTTGTAAGTTATAAAAAATAATTCTTAGAATTGTATTTTGTGACTTTTGTCACTATACCACGTTGAGTTTTTTTTTTTTTTTTTTGCAATTATACCACGTTGATGAGTTGATCTGGTGAAGGAGGATTGGAAACTGGAAACATTAAAAGATTCTACGAAAAAGTTCCTCTTTTTTTCTTTTTTGGTAAATGGCCCGTAGGTCGTAGGATGATTCTCTACCAAAGTTCCGTTGCAAAGAAACTTGGGACCAAATCGGGCCTAACTTTTCTTTTTGACTCGTTGACTGTTTGGGAAACACCCAGCAGAGTAGTTATTTAAAATAAATAAATAAATGTAGTGTACACTCAAATCTTCTGTACCAAATACGGAATTGAAATGGTATAACGACTTACATAACAGACTACAAATTGTGTGGGTGTGGCAACTGGCTAGTCATTCGAAACATGTTAATACTTTTAAAATTTTGCTTTTGACTTCTAGAGTCACTGTCTCACCGTTAGTGCGGTCCATCTAAGTGTGTACGCCGCAGGGGATCCGATTCGGCAGTGCCCTTAAAGTTTCTTTAGAAAAATGGAATTAAACAATGACGGAATGTTTTTACTGGCCCTGGAGCCGCTTTTAATTTGGATTTTACACCTCTCTCTCTCTCCCAATCAGTAGATAAAAGAGTGATACAGTGCTAGTGGAGAATCCGGTTGCAATCAGTCTTCGTTCTTTATTTTTTTGTTACATTTTTACCTCTATCGAATCCCTTAGCTTTGAGAGAATGAGTCGGAGGAATCAATCAGCCAACCGGTGGTTCATCTAGCGTTTTTTTCCCCCAAAACGCAGCCAGTCGGTTTGGAAACTTGCCTAATGATCGGATCGTGGCTGCCAGTAGAAAACCAAGGTAGCAACAATAGACAATTGCTTGTAATGGTAAAAGGTCGTTAGGTACTTCACAAACAAACAATTGGACTATTGCTAGCTCCATCTCTGAATATGATTGCAATTTGTTACAATAGCCAATCAGATCATATTATTTTTGTATTATTCCTCTTCAATTTTTATACTTCGTTATGGATGAAAGATTTATTTCGCATTTATTTATTCATTCAAGGTGTTATTTACTCTTATTATTTTTTTTTGACAAACACAAACTGTAGTAAAATCAGGCATGGGCTTGTTAAGGGAATTGTAGCAGCAGTAGTAAAATCTGGAAACGAGAGATGATGCCAACTTTGATATTTACCATTTTCTGTCTTCTTTGGCATGTTATGGCTGATAAGCAAGGTTCAATCTCTTTCTCTTATCTGGCACTGTAAGAGTAACTGCATGTAACAATCAAAATTCCAGCGTTACCGTTACACTGCAGATTATCCTAAATTAGATTATTCCATTTCTTAATTTTGCTACTAGATTAATTGATTGCTGAAAGTTAGTAGTAACTGGTACCTAGTACCTACCAATTTCCTGTTCTGGGTTGGTATCTGGTAATAACCACCACAACTTGAACCGTTCAAAATGGTATCGTGGACCGTAAAAAAGAACATAATTTGTATTAGAAAGTCGTACTATAACAAAAATAAAAGATAAGAAAAGGTAATTCTACTGAGCAGAAGTACCTCCGAGTGTTGCATGATACTTTTGTGACTCATGCATGCATTAAATTTTCGCATAAATTGGCAGGGGACGCATTGTATGATATGAAGCGTAAATTAAATGCTACCGGAAACCAGCTGTCTGATTGGAACCAGAATCAAGTGAGCCCTTGCACGTGGAACTCGGTGATTTGTGACGACAAAAACCACGTTACTCAAGTGTAATTTTATTATTGTCTGAGCCTTTGTTCTTTTAGTAATGTTCCATTAGAAGATCAAGAAAATTATTTATCCCTGCAATAAGTGGAATATATTAGGTGCTCTCTAAAACATGTAATGTAGATGGGCGCCATTTGTCTGAGTCAGTGAGCTCATTCTCATAATTACTTTGAGAAAAGTGCAGTTGCCCCTCTATTATTCCTCATTTTTGTTAAAGTAGTCTAGGGGGAAAAGGGGCCTTTGCGCATGCTTATGGAATGAGGAAGGGAATGGTATGGAGGATGGTTTTGTAGGGGCGCATGTGATTTTTGCGATGTACACGTGAGATTCTCATTCTATATGGTATATGTAATAGTTTGAATCTTCTCATGGGCGCACAAGAAAGTGAACCATTTATTTTCTAATCCAAAGTCTGTGCAAACGATTGGCAGTTTTTTGGCCTGTTACACTGAACATACTGGCAGCACAGTTTTATTTATGGTGATAGGTGGAAACAATATTATTTTTCTTATTTTTTTTCTTGAATATCTGCCTGATTTTTACCCAGAAGTGGATATACTTTAGAAATACATATTAAGATTGTTCTATTCACATTATTATCGTAAATGCTATTATTTTAAACTTTTAAATTAACAGGACATTGGCTTCAATGGGGTTCACTGGTACTTTGTCTCCAAGAATTGGAGAGCTAGACTATTTAAATGTCCTGTAAGCCTTTTTCTTTTTTCTTTCATTTTCTTGATTTATACTCGAAGGTTTTTCCTGATTTGTGGAAATTAAGGATTGTGACATGAGTTGTCCTTGAGTAGAGAGGAGACAAAAAAGAGGAAGGGACCTTGGAAATTTCCAAAAATCTAACATAGAATTCAGATAATTTGAAAAAATAATTCTTTCTTATGGGACAGCCAAAAGTAATTTTCTTACCTTGTCAAGCCTTCAACTACGTCATCGTCAGGATCAGAGCTAGATTGTTTGGATGCCCTGTAAGCCCTTTTGTTTTCCTGTTCCTCTTTCTTGATTTTCACGTAGGTTTTTCCCGACTTTGGAAGTGGCGGATTGGAATATGAGGTGTCCTCGATTAGAGAGGAAACAGAGAACCTGGGCATTTCCCAGAAAGCTAAAATAAAATTGATATAATTTGAAAAAAAAAATGGTTCTTCTTGAAGAGGCAATAGTAATTTCTTACCCTATTAAGCCTTCATGTAGGTTTTCTGTCAGGATCAGAGAGATAGACTATTTAAATGTCCTGTAAGGCTTTAAGCCCTTATGTTTTATCCTTTCCTTTTTCTTGATTCATACTTAGGGTTTTCCCAATTTGTGGAAATGGAGGATTCTGAATCGGGTGTCCTCGAGTCGAAAGGAGATAGAAAGAGAAAGAAAGACCTGGGTGTTTCCCAAGAAAACTGAAATAAAGTTTGCATCATTTAAAAAAAAATTTAAGAGTTATTTCTTACAAGACGGACAATAGTAATTTTCTTACCTTACTGAACCTTGAATTACTTGAGGATCGGAGAGCTAGACTCTTTGATTGTCCTTGGAACCCTTCTGCTTTTTCCTCTCCTTGGACATTTTAGTTTTCTTTTTTCCCAATGTGTGGAAATGGAGGCTTGTGACTTGAGGCGCCCTCGTTGAGTAGAAGGAGATAGAAAGGAAAAAGACCTGGGGATTTCCCAAACAATTACAATAAATTTTAATTATTGAAGAAACAATTCTTTCTTATAGGACAGGCAGTGGTAATTCTTTCCGTATTAAGCCTTCAATTAGTCGGGCGTACATGGAAAATCAAATCAGTCTCCCTTTTGTTAAATATTAGACACCGAATCAACTCTAATGCAAACATGACTAGGTGTAATACATATTGATCCTGATTTGGACTATATTTTCAGGGTAACTTAACCAAACTTGATTAAATATATAATTTTTTTGAGTCAATTACAATGCAATTTAGGTTTTCGAACTGAAATTAAGTAGTCCAAATAAAGCTCATATGATCCCAGAAGAAAAAAATTAATGAGATTTCCAAGAGTCATATATCGATAGATTTAAGCAATTACAACTAGTATTAAGTTACCCTGAGCGAGCGAGAATAACATATTTGATTTAGGTCTAAGGTGATTTGTGCCTCCCCTATGTTTTTTTCATTAGGTTTTGTGTGTGCACTTTCCCGTTGTTCTTATGTTTGTTTCTTTTACATTGCGAAACAGCTTTTATTTCCCTTTTCCCTTAGTAACTGCTTTCTCTTTACTAAAGCTTCATTTTTGCATACTTCTCCTTCCTTTTCGCTTTTTATTAAAAATAAATCGTTTTTCATAAAAAAAGAAATAAAATAAAATAAAATTGAGGAGAGTTTAGCAATTACAACTTTTTTCAATGGGTGCTTCTGAGAGGGAGCCTTTCTAATTAGGTTTGAGATGCTCGAGCTGCCACTGGACTTTTTGCGGATATTAAAACAATGAATTTTTAGGCTTTGGAAGTACATTATCTTTAAATTTAGGTACTTTTTAATTTTGAATCAATATTTTTTATTTGAGGATCTTCCCTTTACGTCCTTTTGCCAGTGCCAGGGTTTCCATTTAAACCTCAACATATGTTAGGGTTTACCTGTAAATGATAACGTACTTTTACAATACCTGACTGGCATGACATTAGAGAGGCCGACCTTGGGAGAATGTTCCTTTTCACCTGTCATGGAATTTACTACTTGCAGCTGTATCCTTGGTATCCATTTACTTGCTGTAAATCAGACAATTTCTCAAATTATTCTTTTATGTTGATGCTTATCTTTTCTGCCAATTAACTTGTGCAGATGAAAAATTACAAGGAACCTTTTGAAGAGCTTTACCTATATTTTCTATTTGCAACGGTAGTAACTAATTGTACTTTATAATGTCAAAAATTGTGACTGTGAAACAATTTTTGTTGTGCCATGTGAAGGTCGTTACCAGGAAATGCAATATCAGGCCCAATACCTGACACATTTGGGAATCTTTTAAATCTGACGAGCTTGGACTTGGAAGATAATCTTTTGACTGGTCAAATACCGGCTTCTCTTGGCAAGCTGTCTAAGCTTTCAATATTGTTAGTACAATGAATAACCTTTTTGTTTTTTACTTGGTTAATTTACAGGGTAAATTAACAAACTTTGACTTTGTTGCCAGTATTTCAGAATTTAAATGTCTACCAGGATTTTTTTTTTATTTAAGTTTGTGCTTTCTTTGGGTTTTCATGTTGAAATAGGGCATGCTTCCCATCTTCCTGTAATATGGCCAAAACGTCAAAATTGAGGTTTTACTATATAGATACTCCGTAGTTCTTGGAAGCAGAATACTAAGAAAACATAATGTAGCATTGGATGTTTGTATTACTTATTTGAATTTTGTTTCTTTCCCTTCTCTATAATAACAGAATTTTGAGCCAAAATAATCTCAATGGAAGCATACCAAGTTCCCTTTCGGGCCTCTCAAGCTTAAATGATATGTAAGTATGAGGCACTTGTTCCTTCCCTTCTTCAAATTGAGAAGGAACAAAGTGCTCAGCTTTCCTTTTTGTAGAATTCAAGATTTTTTTTTGAGGGTTAGATGGCTTACGCATAGAATTCAAGATTTATTTGTTCTTTGAGGGAAACTTCACCATTCAGAAAGTTCATATGAAACTCTGTTTTAATATTGCAAAAATTAAAATACCTTAAACTTTTAGTTTTCGGAAGTGTATATTAATGACTAAATTTGTTGTCAACGTCTGCTCTTTCAGGTGAAATTGGGAAAATATAACCGTTTATTGACATTTAACATTTTTTTTTCATTTGTTTCAGACGTTTAGCCTTCAACAATCTCTCTGGTCAAATACCTCCTTCACTGTTTGAAGTAGCCAGATACAAGTATGTACTCTGAATGTACTTTTCTTTGTTTTTAAAAAAAAATGAGGCAACTTCTGAATGCAATAACTTTATGAAGTCCATCTTCTCCTACAAAGTGCAAGAATTGCACCATACCATCCAGGCCATTTTTCGCTCCAGAAATTCTGAAAACAGCCGTTCTTCTCCTTCTCTCTTCATGGATGAAGAAAAATTGAAGGAGCAGGTTATAGGGACATATTTAACTCTGTGAGATGGATAATGTCAGTAGATATTCTGTGGTTCTGCACCGGTACAAGAGAAATTTAATTTCTTTATTTCACTGATGTCCCAATGTTTATTGTATGACCAGGGGCGGAACCAGAAAATTGAGATAAGAGTGCTGGATAAATAAGTGCTATGTAATTTCATTTTATGAGGGGGGCTTAAACTTTAAAGGACAAAGCTGAAAAATTCCAATTTATAGGGGGTTGCTTAGCACCCCTTCCCCTCCACCTATTTCCGCCCCTGTGTATGATAACTTCTTTTGTTTGTTGAGTTAATTTAATGCACCATGAGTAACATCAACTTCAATACAGCATTAAAACATAGTGTCCTGTACCTCCTTACAGAACTTGACATATTCTTTACATATTCTTCTTCTAAAGAGTCCAAATCATGAAACTTTTCATTCTTCCAAATTATGCCTGCTAGTTTAAAGGATGACTCCTTGGTATTTTTTGATGATACTAGGAAAGGAGGATATAGATGACATTTGGTGGGCTTTTGAATTGAATGAGATATTTCTTTGTCTGTAGAATCAAGGCCTTTTTCAGAATTTATAGGAGAATAAATGTAAAACCATTCATTTTTGTTGGCTGATTTGCGCTATCTTGATTTTCATACAGTTTCACAGGTAACAGTTTAAACTGTGGTGCAAATTTACCTAATCCATGTTACTCCAATATGTCAATTCAAGGTAGAAGTTAGATTATTCATTCTTTTATTGAATTTTAATCAATTTTATTAAGTCCCGTGTAGCAGCATTTTTTGCTAGAATTTCTTTTACCAAATACTCAAATATACACAAATATATAAATATAAAAATAACAATGAAAAACCAACACAAAAGTCATTGCCAAAATTGTATTGGTACATAAAGGTGTTGTCAAAAATTTTAATTGCTTCAAGTTGCCCTGATTAATTAAACTTTAGTTTTTCATTATGCATTGAATTTTCCTCAAAAAAAAATGTTTAGCCTAAAGAAGTCACTTGGACAATGACTTCCTCATGAATCATGATGTAAAGACTACTGAAATGACAGGTGGATCCCACAGTTCAAAAGTTGGCGTAGTTCTTGGGAGCATCGGAGCAGTAATTGTGCTTATTGCAATAGGATTCATCCTTTTCCTGTGCAAAAGGAAAAAGAAGGCCGGCAGAAGTGAGGTTTTTATTGATGTTCCTGGTTGGTCTCTTATTTTGACCTTTTCATTTATGCAGAGTAAATTAGTTGATGCAATAGTTTGTACTTGGTCTTCTTAGTGTTAAAGTTCAGATTGGGTAGAGATTACATATAGAACAAGCATTTCATTCCTGGCTGCTCTCTACTGGTATTAGGTGGTGCAATTACATGCCAGGTCTGCTCAGTCTGGTACAAATATTGAGATTGCCATCTTGAACAGTGGACCATTATTCACCATTACTGGCACACCAACTCTATTCTAGCAATTTTTAAGTTAGACAAATATTTCTATTGGATTGGTTTTAGGTGAAGATGACCGAAGAGTTGCATTTGGACAATTAAAAAGGTTCGCATGGCGCGAACTGCAACTAGCCACAGATGGTTTCAATGAGAAAAATGTGTTGGGTCAGGGAGGTTTTGGAAAAGTCTACAAGGGGTTTTACCTGACGGGACCAAAATTGCCGTAAAGCGACTTACAGATTACGAAAGTCCTGGCGGAGAGTCTGCCTTTCTGCGAGAGGTGGAACTGATTAGTGTTGCAGTGCATAGAAATTTGTTGAGGCTGATTGGGTTTTGTACAACTCAGTCTGAACGGCTTTTGGTGTACCCATTCATGCAGAACTTAAGTGTTGCATATCGATTGAGAGGTAGTTACTTTTTGTTCTTTCTTATTTGGTCATGCTGTTGGTTAGATACAATGCATCAGATGTTACCCAAGTAACTAATTGAGATCACTTGAGAGCTTACAAAAGAGCTTTACAAATTGTGTAAACAAAGCTTTAGAAGCTAAGTACATAATCGAACTTGGTACTTCTATGTGCAGAGTTCAAGCCGAGTGAGCCAGTCATAGACTGGCCGACTCGAAAACGGATTGCACTTGGCACGGCTCGTGGCCTCGAATATCTGCACGAACACTGCAACCCAAAAATCATTCACCGAGATGTGAAGGCCGCAAATGTGTTGCTAGATGAGGACTTTGAACCGGTGGTGGGGGATTTTGGGCTGGCACAGCTGGTTGATGTGAAAAAATCGTCAGTCACCACTCAAGTCAGGGGGACAATGGGTCACATTGCACCCGAGTACCTCTCAACTGGTAAATCGTCAGAGCGAACTGATGTTTTTGGATACGGGATTATGTTGTTAGAGTTGGTTACTGGTCAGCGCGCCATTGATTTTTCGAGATTGGAAGAAGAGGATGACGTGCTTTTGTTGGATCATGTGAGATCTCTCTCCTTATTTTTTTGTTCAATCCTCGAGAAAATACTATGGGAAAAACTTGTGCCTCAGTTTAAAAAATATATAGAATACCCCCAAGTAGTGAAATTGTCATGTGTAGCTCTTGCTTAGCATTTATTTACCTTCTGCATAAGGGAGAAAGGTGGGAATAATTTGTGTATTCCTAAGAAAGGTATATAGTATACAACTCTACATTTGCTGGTATGCATGATGTTTGGAGGTTGCTTTATTCAATGCATAATTTATACTATACTTTATCACCTGCTACTATATACAAGTTTATTACAAGGATAACCCAAATCTTGAGCAACACAATATTATAGATCCACTCATGAACAACAATGATATACAAAGACTAAATCCATCTTGCAGCTTCTGTTAACTATTCTTATATTTAAGAAATTATCATACTAGGTCAAGAAGCTTCAGAGGGAAAGCCGGCTGGATGCAATAGTGGACAAGAACCTCGTGGCAGCTATGATGGAGACGAAGTAAAAACAGTCATACAAGTGGCCTTGTTATGCACTCAGGCATCTCCAGAAGAACGTCCCGCGATGTCAGAGGTGGTGCGAATGCTGGAAGGGGAGGGGCTAGCTGAGCGCTGGGAGGAGTGGCAGCAAGTTGAGGTTACCCGACGGCAGGAGCTCGAGCTCCTCCAGCTCCGTCAGCGCCTAGACTGGGGTGGTGATGACTCAGTGTTTAATCTGGAGGCCATCCAGCTGTCTGGTGGCAGATAACAATTAACATGACATGCTAGTAAAATGGTTCTTGTTGGTGCTGATGTATGTTTTTGTTTGGTGTGTCCTGAATTAGTGCATGGCCATTATAAGCTTGTGATTTGCAAGTACATGAATGTCGCCATAATTGCATGTAATGCGGTGGTAAAACTGGACTGACATGTAGGTTTGGATGCAGTAACAGTGTTGAATTGGTAATGCATGCAGCGGAGGTACATCATTCTGAAATTGTGTGTTTTGCCATCATGCGAACCTATTCAATCTGGGGCTAACTTTTGTGCGTCTTTAGAAATATTTGCCAACTTCAAGTTTACTTCTGATTTTTTTTCCCCTTCTTTTTAATCAAGACCTTAAAGAGAGGCAAGAGTTGCATCAAAGATGTCAACTCATTTTTATTCTAACCCAATCATTCCTAACGGTTCTCTTATTTTTTCTGGTGAAAATTCGTAATACTTCCAGTACTTGTGTCTTGCAGGATTTGAATTAATTTCTCAAACAGTTCACTTATCATACTTTAATTTACACCGGCTGCGAAGCCTTGCACTACTTTGACTTGTTTTATTAAATCATTTTCTTCAAATTAGCAGTTAAAGTACATTATAATAATAAAGGAGAAGAATTGAATGCAGTAAAATTTGAAACATGTAAATTATTAAGTATTACTTAAAAAAATAAATATACAATCGTGAATAAAAATTTTAGAACAAAATTAGTTGTCATATATTACATATTTGAGATTTAATGTATTTGCATATTTAACAAAATCGTGTGAACATTGTTTTTTTAGCTGGCGTCTCAACTAATATGAAGAAGGCAAAATACATGCATATCATATCTACATTGAATCGATAAATTAATAATATAGGACATATGATTACCTTTTTTTATTATATAATCTATATATAAATAGCAATATATGAACTCCATTTTTTCTTACGTCTTCGAAACTACAAAAAAAAAAGGAATATGCATTGAAGATGTTTTCTTTGATAGAACAAAGTGTGAACCTTACATACCCGTTTTTATATCTTTTTTGGCATGAGAATTGCAAAGTTTAAAATGAAACAATTTAATAAGATGACTTATTGAATTTAAAATATAGAAAACGAATTATTTAATTCAATTCTTTTCGTGATTATTTGAATAATATATCAAAAAGAAACTATAAATTATAAAGATCAAGAAAGAATAAGATATGTATACAATCATCAATCTATTGTAAAAAATAAAATTTAATATTATTAGGCCGAAGCCCAGCTCGCCGAGTACGCCATAACACCAACAGATTTTCAGGTACACTTGCGTACCACGGACTACGGAGACGCATTCAATTTCCCTCCCCATATTTTTGGGTCGTCATCTCGTCGATCATCTGCCCAGACTCCAACAGCAAGAGGAAGCAGATTGAGCGGAGGCATGGCCGTCATGATCAATTAGGGAGAGAAGAAGAGCTAGAGAGAGAATTACTGTGATGCCAAGTAACTTGCTCTCAATTTGATCGAAACTAGAAGAGAGAAGAGCATGTGGTGGCGTAGTTTATCTGTACGTCATGCCCATGGCCTGATATCTCGGCGGTCCTCTTCATACTACAAAAATTCTACTAATGATATCACTTGGTGGTCTGTGTGTTCTTCGGCCGCGTCTTACTCAGACGATGCTCCCACCAAGAAAGGAAAGCTGGCACCTTTACAGGTAAGCATACTATAAAAAATTAACTAGACTTGCCTTCAATTTCTTGTCTCTTTTCAACTCGAGCTGAATTGGTTCCAAATCTATGGAAGAACTTAAAAAAAACTACCTTTAGTTTTGAATTTGTCTTATTTTGCTGTTGCTTTTTGTAGGAGAGAAAAATGATTGATAGGTTTCGTGTGTGGGCCAAAGGAGGAGAAGGTGGAAATGGGTGCTGCAGCTTTAGGCGAACCCGAACTGACAGGCGTGGCAAGCCTGATGGTGAGATCCTCATTATCTCTATTCATCAGTGAGCGGTGCGCCCACCAACTGTTTGTGTTAATTCCTCAGTTAACATCTGCACCAAATTAATTTTCTCTTTTCTTTTTTGCATTTTAGGTGGGAATGGAGGCAGAGGCGGTGATGTTTTTGTGGAATGCTCTCAAGCTGTTTGGGATTTCAGTGGATTACAACACCATGTGGTAGCTTTACAAAAACAAAACAGACTTGTCTACCTAGAAAAAAGGAGAAAGACAATGAATTATGGTAACCTCTTATTCCTTTTTTTTTTTGTTATTCAGAATGCCAAGCGAGGTGGGCACGGAATTTCTAAGAACCAGATTGGAACACGTGGATCAGATAAGGTTTTAGATTTTATCATGATATTCCATTTTCCCTTTCGAGTTATAAGACCTTGAGATGAATTTTAAGTTTCAAATAATTGCTGGTGCAGGTAGTTCATGTACCAGTTGGGACAGTAATTCACCTAGTCAGTGGCGAAACCCCGTCATTCATAGAAGACAAATCAACCTCATCCTTAAACCCATGGGATATTCCAATAAATACCGATGAAGAACTGCAAACAAACCCTGAAAATGCCTCAAATGAAATTTCCAATCCTCCTGAGCCACTTACAAACAGAGCAGAAGAGTGCAGTTCATCTGAAAAGGAAACAGAGTTGGGACTGGAGACTGAAATGGAAGAGATAAAGTATTCGATTGCAGAACTTACTATACCAGGTCAACGGTTATTAATTGCAAGAGGAGGTGAAGGCGGTCTTGGTAATGCATCTCTACCCAAAGATCACAAATTTCAAGATAAGACTGATAACAACTGTGACACTGGGTTTAACATAGGTAAACCAGGATCTGAGAACATTCTCATATTAGAATTAAAGAGTATTGCCGATATTGGGCTTGTCGGGTTTCCAAATGCAGGTAAAAGCACTTTACTTGGTGCACTCTCTAGGGCTCAACCAGCTGTTGGAGATTACGCATTTACCACTTTAAGGCCTAACATTGGCAACTTGACTTACGGCGATTTCTTTTCCGTGAAAGTGGCTGACATACCAGGGTTGATCAAGGGAGCACATGAAAATAGGGGTCTGGGCCATGCCTTTTTGAGGCATATAGAGAGAACTAGTATTTTAGCCTATGTGGTAGACTTATCAGCTGAGCTGAATTTTAGAAAGGGCATTTCACCGTGGCAACAGCTCCGTGATCTGGTGGTGGAATTGGAGCGTTATAAGGAGGGTTTGAGTGAGAAACCGTCATTAGTGGTTGCAAATAAGATAGATGAAGAGGGGTCCGATGTAGTTTTAGAAGAGTTGAAGAAACGGATTTGTGGGGTGGATATATACCCAGTTTGTGCTGTATTGGGGGAAGGGGTGGATGATGTAAAAGAAGGAATTAGAAGGCTCATGGATGGAAGAGATTGTAGGAGCCTTAATTTGAGTAACATTAAGGTTGATTAGGTTAAATTAATTATTTTATTAGCAAAGAGCAACTCGCGATAGTTAGTTGTGTATGTTTTATCATAACTCTTTTATGATAAATCATTGTCCAAAAAAAAAAAAAAAAACTCTTTCCTGATAAACAGTTTTGCGGTGTAGTTGTCAACTGATGGAAGTGAAAAACGAAATGGAATAGATGTTGAGAATCGGAGCAGCTCATTTTTAGGGGGCTATTTATGTGATGTACTTGTTTTAAAGACCCATTAATTCTTTTTTTAGGCAAAAAGACCTTTAATGATACAGTTCTCAGTGCTGTTTTGACTGTGCCGACATTTTTACTAATATCCAAAGTTCAATAGAAATAATTAATATACCCATATACGCTGGAAAGTTATAAAAATATACGTACCAGTCATTTTCTGGTCGGTACTCAATCTAATTTAGTACTGGCCAGAAAATGGCCTGTACCTAAATTTTTTTTTTTACTACAGTATCGGCCACTTTTTGGCCGGTACTTAAATTTTTTTTTTTTTTTTTTTTTAAGGATGGACATAGCATATTTGGCTGGAAGAAAAAGTCATAGGAAACTCGAATTGAAGTTTGCACTTGATTTTGCTAAGATCAAACAAATGCATTTGGTTGGATGCGTGTGTTACATCGGTTGCATGTATCGGTGCATCATCGACGTTATATTTTATTAGTCGGGTAGTGTTAAAATAATATCGGTGTGTCACAGGTGTTTTATTAAACTTAGCATTAGCAATTAAGTAAGGTAGTGTTAAAAAAATATCGGTGCGTCGCTGATGTTTTTGCAATGAAACATCGATGCACTTCTGCCGTCGTTTGGCCGTGCATAAAACATCGGTACTCAATTTTAGAATGTTAGTTATTGTCAAATTAAATTCACTAGCCGCATGCGAACACTAAACTTTAGTGTCATACGACACTGTAAAAAAAAACATCGGTACTTCAATCCGAGTTTCCTACGACTTTTTCTTCTAGCCAAATATGCTATGCCCATTCTTAAAAAAAAAAAATATTAGGTACCGGCCATTTTCCGGCCGATACTGAATTAATTTCTATTAAACTTTGAATATTAGTAAAAATGTCGGTGACTGTTGCACTTGATGGCATTTTTAATTTTTGCATCTTGATACTGGTATGTGCTATGTCCCGAATTTGCTGTGTGCTAATATTTATGTCTTGATACCCTCATATAGTGTATGGGAAATCGGTGGAGTAATTCCACTTTTGTTCAAATTTTTTTTTTTATACAGTTCTTAGTGCTGTTCGGACTGTTGCACTTCATGGCCGTGAGCAAACAACTTTCTCTTTGAAAAGAGAGTAGATTCCGGTAATGATTATAAAAATATAAAGCCCGTCTAGCTCAGTTGGTAGAGCGCAAGGCTCTTAACCTTGTGGTCGTGGGTTCGAGCCCCACGGTGGGCGTTGAAAGTCTCCTCGCTTAGCGCAGGTGTTGGTGCAGTCTAATTTTTCCAAAAAAAAAAAAAATATATTGTTCTTTTTCAAACGAACCAAAATTCCATGCCGTCTGATTTTTCTAAATATTTTGATTAAAGGATTCATTGAAAAGGAATTAAAGTAAGAAGAGAATTCTTTCTCTGTTGAACTAAACAGAAAATCTCCAGGCTCATCTAGTGTTGACTCCTTGCATCTGATCTCAATCTTGTGACTCAAGCCAATGTAAAGTTCTACAAATGAAGTCTCTATCAGCAGAATTTTTTCTATTAATCAATTTAATCTTGATATTTAAAGGGTTTAGACCAAAGGGATGTGACCCGCGAGTTAAGTAGCCATTCTATCCCAAAATCATGAGCACAACGCGTGTTTTTTTTTTTTTGAAAAGCAAGTAGAAGCTACCAGCTGAGAACACAACGCGTGTTAATCGCACGATCCACAGGGGATTGATACAACCCGCATGTCTAGTATTCTGTTTTGTACCCTTTTGTTCAGAACTCATATGTTTTGATCCGTTTCTCTCTCAAGAACATAAGATACAGTCATCTCAATGACAAGAAAAAAGAGAGAAAAAAAAATCCCTGAATTGCTGATTTCATTGAATTTAGAGTGAAAATGAGGGAACCAGCACTGAAAATGGATTGTTTACATTGCAGAATGCAAATGATCTTTCCAAAAATTGTAGAATTTTTTTTTTTTTTTTTTTTTGGTGTAATAGAGAAAAATTTACGATGGTTAAAAAGCAGAAGGTATCAAGTAGTTAGAATTTCTGAAACCGATAACCTTTTAGTATGACCGACAAATTTTCCATCATTTTGATTTTTTTTTTTTTTTAAACTTGGTATAAGGTATTGCATTAAATAAAGAGTTCACATCTAGTTAAAATTTGTGAAACTTTATCAAACCTTTCAATTTTAAATATCTATTAAAGATCTTTTATTGATTTTGAACCTACGATATTTCTTATATATGAAGAATATGAGTGAGGCTACGGTGCTATGCATAGCACCAATTGGGTCGTACTACGGCTATAAAATT
>JAJGRW010001050.1:52635-168588 GCA_025461045.1 Carex parvula | reverse complement strand
CAAATTCTAAAAAAGTTTAAATAAGTTAATTAACTACACACTGCAAAGTGATATCAGAGTGAATTGACCACACACTGCAAAGTGATAATGAGTGAACTGACCACACACTGGAAAGTGATAAATGAGTGAACTGACCACACACTACAAAGTGATAATGGGTGAACTGACCACACACTGAAAAGTAATATCATAATTGACCATACTATAGAGTGACAAAGGAGTGATTATGACCATTTTCATTTTAAAAAAAATCTAAATTGTTTCTATATAGAGCGACTATCAGCAAATGCTTCTTCACATCTTTTATAGCAAAATAATGGATCATCTTCTTCAATGGAAAATGAATAATGATGATGAGGATTATACAAATCTCATCATGCCACATATAGAGAGAAATATAATGGAACCAACTCCATGCCATACTTCAATCCTAACTGGAATGATGTATGTCAATGAAGTCTTAGATGGTCATGAGTGTCGTTGTCTGCGAGAATTTCGTATGGAGACTTTTGTTTTTCGTGCATTTGTCAAGCTGTTGAGAGACAAAGAGTTGCTCCATGATGGACAGATGTTGATTGAAGAACAAGTTGCAATGTTCCTATACACACTTGCTAAAAATGCAAGTAATCGCACTGTGCAAGAACGATTCCAACGGTCAGGTGATACAGTTAGTCGTTACTTCCATATTGTGATTAAGGCTATTACTCTGCAGAAATCATAATACCACCTCGACTTCATATGCCCCAACTTATCCAATCGAGAACAATATTTAATCATTTCTTTAAGGTAAATTTAATTTCAATCATTCTCAAATGAGTGTCTTTTTAAAGTAAGGTAAGTTTAATTATTCACTATTTTTTAATATACAGGATTGAATTGGTGCTATTAATGGTACACATGTTCCTATAACTATTGCTTACGAAGATCAAGCTCCATATCGTAATAGAAAGCAGACGTTGTCACAAAATGTTATGCTCGTTTGTGATTTCGACTATCGATTTACTTATGTAATGGCCGGATGGGAAGGATCAGCTTCAGATGCAACTGTACTAAATAGTGCACTCGACAACGGATTCACCGTACCACGAGGCAAATATTTTTTGGTTGATGCTGGTTATGGCAATACACCGCAATTCATTGCTCCTTATAGGAGTGTGAGATATCATGTGCGAGAGCAAGGTGCAGCTAATGAACGACCGCAAAATTACAAAGAGCTCTTTAATCTCCGTCATGCACAACTTAGAAACCATATTGAAAAACTTATTGGTATTTTAAAAATGCGGTTTCCCATTTTAAAAGTTGCAACATATCATGCAATTGAAACAAGCGGACATAGTTCAAGCAGCATGTATTATACACAATTTTATTGTATATCACAATGGCGATGCCGCTTGGACTGTGAACGCTAATTTGGAAATTGATCCGAATGATATTGTGGATGTACCAGATAGAAATGAAGAGTACGGCAAAGATGTTGAAAGACTTAACAATCAACGTCAGGCAGGTAATGAAAAGAGAGATGAAATTGCTAGATTTATGTGGGATGATTATGTTAGACGTCAGAATAGGAACTTAACTTAAAATTAGCTTAATCTATTAAAATTAAGCGTTGCTAGTTTAATTATGCTTGTTTAATAATTTCTTGTATTATTAAATTGTACTTGTTTAATTGATTTTAGTCTTTGTATTATTAAATTGTTATTTAAAATAATTATTTGTTCATCATTGTATTCATTTCTGAATGTGAATGTGTTTAATTATTATTCAAAATGTGTTTATTAGTAGCCATGAAAGCAAACGGGGCTCTGTTTCTCACTTCTGAATGCTATATAAAGCTAATTGTATTCATTGTACGTAATATATTTTCTCACCTCTAGCATTTGGGAAATAAAACTGAGCTCCGAGTAGAGTTTTTTTTTTTTAGCTTTGATACGTTATAAAGAAGGAAACTTACCCACGTGGTTTTCAAAATAGGAATATCAATTGGAACCTCCGAACACGTCATGGGCAGAAATAAGGGTAAATTTAATTTTCCTATGAATTCCTATGGGAACACCTGCAGCCGAACAGGGCCTTAAGGTGATTAAACCATCGAAGTTGAGTATTATATCTCAAATATTATCTAATGCTTGTGCAAATAATTATTAGAGCAATTTCGTAAGAATAAATTATGTTTTACGCAAACAAAAATCTATAATAATGTATTTACAGCTAATTATATGTATACTAAAGAAGAGGAGGGCTCAAATGTCCCATTGTTTTTGTGTCTCAATCATGCCCACATCTTTATCTTCGTATTCAAAGTCCAAATAGGCGATCAAAACCACTCAATGTGATCTCCATATTAAAATATGATTGGAGAGAAAATTTTATATTTTTTGGAAATCTTTTACAATTTTTTAGATAGGTACAAATTTCACTGTATATGGATGATCCAAAATATTCTGAAAAAACATTGATTTTGTATATACTTTTCTAAAAAAATAAGTAAAAAATAAAAAAATAAAAAATTTGGTCTCCAAGTACATTTTAATATGGATATCATGTTGAGCAGTTTAAATCGACTGTTTGAACTTTGAAAACAAAGATAAGAATGTGGAGTATGATGATTGGGGCACTAAATTAATGGGACATTTGAGCCCTCCTCATTAAAGAATACTTAACTTTAATTTTGAAAACATTTAAAGTGATTAAATCATTATTGACAATTATGCTCCAAATAGTAACATAAACTTACACAAATTATTATATGATTAATCTCGAAAGGATATATCATTATTATGCTAAAAAATAAAGTGTAGTTTATTTGTGTTGCAAATTACATACATAATTAATATTTTCATTTAATTTTGAAATCATTTTAAATAATTAAAATAAAATTTTAAAACTTACAATTATATCTCAAATATTATCTATTATTTAATAATTTCTAGTTGATGATGACCTGACTCTGATTAGGAGACGTCTATTTCAGGGGTTCGTATTTGTTTTGGACTTTTGAGTTTTACCTTATTTATTTATATTTTTTTCGGTTGGCTTTTTCATATTATTAACTCAGTATTTGACTAGTTGGATCTATGTTATTCTGATATTTCATATATGACTCCATATCATATCAGATACATATTGTATTGTTGTATTGGTACCCGTATCACCGTATTCGTAATGCTTATCTGATAAATGCAACATAAGTTTGGACTAATGATGTCTGATTGGGAGAGGGGGGTTATTTTGGGCCGTATCACACTGTATAGTATAGCACCAGGGTTATTTTATGGATGTTTAAAAGTGCACAAAAAATTTCATCAAAAAAAAAGTGCACAAAATGTTCTTCTAGAAGACGTATTTGTGTACTTGTGTTACCAAGACACTAAGCGTAACTTGAGGCCGTAAATATTGCCAAAAAGATTATGGAAAACCACTTACCACTCCCAATCGAAAATCACAGTGCAATTCATAAAATTCATACTGTATACCACTAGGGGTTTTTAGTCTTTTACAACTATATCAGTATCTTAACCTAAAACTTTTTCTCTGCTATTCCAAACATTTTCTTGTATTAATCATGAGCACCCGTCTGAATTTTCAGACTCAGCACTCTCACATATAATTAGCACCAGAGATAATAAGGATCTAAACTTTTTTTTTAATTTTTTAATCAATTAATGATCAGTACCGTAGTAATGTCAACATGTTGCTGAATACCACTACTACAAAAAAGATTAATCGCGCGCCAACAACACATCACTAATGGGTCTGAAATTTTTTTTTTATAAAAACAATTAGTAATTAATAACCCTGTGGCAAACAGATAAATAAGAAAATAAATCTGCTGTGATTTAGAAGAATCACAGAACCTGTAATTCCCAATCCATCCATTCGTCTATTTTGAGATTCATGCATATAAACTATTTGTTTTGAAATTCATACTTGAAGAGAAATGAATGAATGAATTGAGACTTGCAGATTCTCACAGCAGATTTATTTCCGATAAATAAGGTTTAACAATTATCAACGATTTTTATACGAAAAATAATTGGTGAAAATTACCTAATATCACCCACGGTTAATTTGTAAAAAGGCGTTAGTAATGTGCTATCATCACCGAATGTTTTTACAAAAACAGTTCATGTTACTTCATAACATTTAGTCACTGAATTTTCTTTTCGTGAAAACTGAAAATCATTGGTATAATGTTTTGTAGTGTTTTGCCAATAACTTGTATCCTTATTGTCGTTGATTGTGGGTCATGGATCCGTGCCGGTGCCACTATATCTTCAACATTTTTTCTCTACACATCTATTTAAACTCAAATTCTCATAATCACAAAATATAACTCTTAACCACTAGATTACAAATAAATATTAAATATTTTGTTGAATTATATAAAAATTAAAAAAATATCAATTAAATTTCAATATACATAATATAATTTTAAAAATTATAGAGGTGGCTTAGCAGTCTTATCAATACACGTAGTCCGCCTATGCTCTTTTGCTAAAGCACCTCTTCTAGATAGGCGAGCAAAAGTAAGGCAAGATGAGGCCGAAGCAATGGAGGCAAGATCTTCATCGAGACGGAACTGAAGATGAAGAAACTTCAAACGAGTGTAACTTTTTGTAGAAAAATCCAATTTTAGCATATGATTACTTTTCAGAAAAATCGTGAAGAGATCTACAATATATTCTAATAGTTAATCCTAGAAATTTTATGTACTAGGGTCATAATATATTGTTTAATGTCTCAAAACTTGAGTTGAAGTTTGTAATCCATTTTGTTTCTTTTAGTTTTCTGTTTTTTTCATATATCATATTTGATTCTCAGAAATTGTTAGTTGCCAGAATTACGATTTTCTATAGTATTTTTGTCTTTTTAGTTAGTAAAATAGTTGTAATTAGTTTATACTTCATATATTTGTGATAACGTTATGTTTTCCATAATTTATTATTCGCAATATTTATTTATTTTGTTGCTAAGAAGGTAGCTGTGGATGCATTGTATCAATTTCTCTTTAATTTATTCTCAATATTGGTTTGTATGAGCAATTTCAGAAACAGCTAACTAGTTGTTGTTAACGAGTTATTCATTATATATATAACGATACGCTTAGAAATAGTATTTTTCTATCGGTATATTCTTGTCAATAATAACGATATGCTTAAAAATAGCATTTTTCTATCAGTATATTCTTGACAATAGTCACTTTTTATCTTCACAAATACTGCTTCATTCTTATAGTGCATGGGACATTATGTCTCCGACCAATTCATCGTTCTTAACTTCTTATACTAACAAACTGGTCATCATGTCATGCACCACTGTCTCTCTTAATTGTGATATCAATATAATATTCATTGAACAAATTCCAATTACGATCAGTTGCTTTCATATATAGCGATAGCCGATAGGTTCCATGTATCCAAAATCATTATTTAGAGGTTAAAACGGATCGAATTTGGAGCGGATAATGTTAATAAAAAATTTGTATCTGTCTTTTAATAAATGGATAAGAATATGAATACGTATAGTAAATAAATGTTAAATTTAAAATTAAATCGTCTTAACCGAATACATATACAGAGTGAGTAATCTACGAATACGGATTTAAATACAGATACGAAATAAATAATTGTCAGATAATTGAGTCATATAAACTTTAAGATACAAATACTTAAAATTAAGAAAATTATGAAAATTAAAAAAAATCAGAAAAAAAATATTGTGAAAAAATATAAAACGAAATAAGTGGATAAACAAAATCAATTGAGAAAAAAATGCCGAAAGTAGTAGTCTTACTATGCGGTGTCATGGTTAATCTGTGATTGATGTAACGAATAAAATAAATGGAATTAAATCGGCCCACGTAATGGAAATCGGTCCACATAAACAGAGCTCAAGAGAAAAACAAGTTTTTTTTTTTTTTGAGAGCTTGGCAGCTGCTGCCAAGTTGTGAAGAAAAACAAAAAGGGAAAATTACATCGTATACATCAATAGAAATACATCCTCGAAGAGGTCCAGACGTCCTGAGACCTTTTCACCACTAGCAGTTTCTCAGCCATAAGTTTGCCACTTGTAGAATCTGTTCCATCAAGGTTTCTGGGTGCTGCCATTTGTTTCTAAAAATTACCTCATTTCGCTGCCTCCATATGTACCAGCAGACACAAAGAACTAAGGTAGGGCCCTCTCTGTTCCATTTTGGTTCCTTCGCACAAGTCAGTTGTTCCCAAATATGCGTGATTGTACCGTGCGTCGGGATAGTATTTCTGCCAATTCTAAGGCTGATGCCCCTCCATATCTGTACCGCATATGGGCATCAGAACAGTAGATGAACTATTGTCTCGACCTGACATCCCGTGCACATTACACACTGCAGTGCACATTGCATATTCCGTCGTGCCATCAGATCATGAGTTAACAATCTCTTCTTGAGCATTAGATATCCAAATAGCTTTACTGTTTCCGGTACCTTGTACCGCCATACGTTAGCATACTGATCTCTGATTTTCCCTAGTCCAATGAGTGTTTGGTAAGCACTACGTGTGGAGTAAATCCCGGATGCTTCTAAGCGCCATCTCAATCTATCCTCCGAGTCTGTGAGTCGGACCTGGTGTAGTGTGACCACCTCGCTCGCTGGCAGCAAAGGTAGAATTGTAAAAGCGTCCTTCAAAGTTATGTTATATCGCATCGGCCTCAATGCCCCCAGTTGCCTTATTGGACTGTCACTCCATCTATCATACCAGAAAGAGATATCTTGCCCAGTTCCTATGTCCCATGTAGTGCTACCAAAGTTGTCTCCAAAAGTACGATCCCCCTTTTATCCACAGTGCCGGGCTTTTGCATAAAGCACCCGTAGCTTTTAGATCTTTAAGCACTGAAGTAAGAGAAAAAAAAGTTAGTCCACAAGTACAAAGAAAGTGAAGCTGGGACATTTATATATCACTTCGGTCCGGATTTATATGAAGGATTATAGGATCCGGATAGAACCTGATCTGTTTATGCATCCGCAAAATTATCTATTTCCGAAGTTGGATCTTTTCCTTATATTTAATAAATATCAAGCCTAAAAACCATTCACAAAGTATTTATTGAGGAAAGCATCTTTTTTTGAAAACAGAAGCTGCAAAAATTGTGAGGAATCGAACTCTCAACCTTTGGTTAACTAATAATTTAAAAAAAAAAATCTTCTAACCAACTGTACTACCCTCCCTTTCTCGA
Source organism: Carex parvula (assembly GCA_025461045.1). NCBI lineage: Eukaryota > Viridiplantae > Streptophyta > Magnoliopsida > Poales > Cyperaceae > Carex > Carex parvula. Next base: position 161,373 of record JAJGRW010001050.1, on the reverse strand, counting down.
GAAACGCATCTTATAGTCACTTAATTCGATTCAGCGCCAACAAGAATTATATTTCTCATGACCCAATTTAAACCCAAATTACATTTTACATTATGGACCGGCCAAACGCTCCAATTGCTTACTGTCAATGTGTATATCTGAATCATTTAGCTTCCTTCTTTTTTCTTTTTTTTTGAAGAAAAATATGGGTCTAGCCCCTATTTCATTCAATGTTTTGTCCATTACACAAGTGATGTAATAGTAAAGTAAAAAACAATGTGCTCAATGCTATTGAGCCTAATTTAAGTAAAGAAGGAAAATAAAGGAGAATAAGGAAAATGAAATGTAAATAATAGAGATAATATTAAAAAAAACGTAGTCAATGGTGCCTTTTCTGGAGTGATGATCTCCTTGTGGCATTCGTTTTCTAATTCGGTTCTGTTGAATAAAACTTCAATTGCCAAACTACTTCCTCCTTGAGGTCCTGTAACCTTGGTTCTTCTTTGTACACACGATATCCCGTCTTGACCGTGTAGTCTCCCGAGGCCGTCCATCTCCATTTGACAACATTTAACTTCCTTAGTCGTTTAATCCCTGTTGAACACCGGTTTCTTATAGCAGATTAAAATCATCTCCTTTAGCATTCTTTTGCTTAGATCTTAATCCTAAGGCTGAACCTTAAGACACCTCTATTTCTTTCTTTAGCTTCCTTAGTTTTCACCCGCAGATTAAGACAACCGAACATCAATTCCTTAGTGCTGCTCCTCAAGCTCTGAATCATTCACTCTTAATCTCTTGTTACTGTTAAGGAATGGTAAATCATTGCTTACTATATTTATGTGTATTACATAGCAGGATTTGTTATAAGGCAAGTATATATGTGCTAATGTCAAGATATGCATCTACTCAAAGAAGGAAAGAATAAATCTAAGGAGGAAACAGGTCATGCGGTGCATCTGTGATTTCTTTACTTAGTTGGCTTAGGTTTATTTCCTGTTTTGTAATAAATAGCTGGTGGTGTTGAATTGATTTGATTTGATTTACTGTCCTAAAATATCTCTCTGAATTTGATAAATAGAAGAGATGAATGGCTGTAAAATTCAAGTCTTGTAATACAATGTACTAAATTCTTATGAGCAATAAAATTGGGAGGGACAGGGAGATTTCTGGGAGTGTGGTGTCTTTCTTCTTTTCTCTTGTCTTTTATGAAGTTTTGTTTCATGGTTTCAGAGCACAGATTCGATTCTCTAGTTTGCTGATGGCTATGCCGAAGGTGAACTAGTGGGTCTAGCTTGTATTTCTACCTCATAATATCTCCTCTTACTGTTCTCCTTTACTTTGCCTTGGCTGTTCTGGTATAGTTACCAGAACCTTGACACCCTAGCTAACTTAAGTTAAATCTTATCTCTCTTCCTGTAACTCCCAACCATGGCCCTAGATGATGAGACCTCAACCCCGAAGTCTCCTAAAACCATTACCTTGCCTACAGATTTTCTTGATGCCTTGACCGATAAGATCACTAAGATGATACTCCAAACTGCTGGGCCCTCTTCCACTCTTGCAACCCTTCCTCCACCTTCCACTAAAGGCACCATATCCGAAGAACTCAACCAGGCGCCCTCTGTCAAATTTGATGGAAAAAATTATTGGTTGTGGGCACAAACAGTGAACATCTACCTAGATTCAAAGAAGAAACTTGGTTACATCAATGGGAAGACAAAGAAGCCGTTGGAAGATGACATCGAGTTCGAAAAAATGGCACACCGAAGATGCTATGGTAAGGAATTGGCTTCTTAATTCTCTTGAACCTGTTCATTTGGGTAATTTTGGGAGTTTGCCTACTGCAAAAGATGTTTGGGATGCAATTAAAGTCGGGTTTTTTTATTTAAGTGATAGTTCTCAATTATATGAGTTACAAATGCGGGTCTGGAGTCTCAAACAGGGAAGGAATAGTCTAGAGGAATTTTATAATACTTTGTGTGCCTTGTGGAGGGAAATAGATTTTAGAAGACCTAATGAAATGAGTAGTCCTGAGGATGCGAAAAAATATAATGAAATTGTGCAACAAGATAGGTTACATATTTTTCTTGGAGGGCTAGACAGTAGGCTTGACAGTATCCGTGCAGAGATATTGCGTATGAGACCGTTTCCCACAGTTGAAGAGGCTTTTGGGCATGTTAGAAGGGAAGATGTTCGACAGGGCATTATGGTCGGCCAACTTGGTGCCTCTAATAATCCGATGGCTATGGTTGCTCAAGGTACTTACTCTCAGCAAAATTCTTTTTTTCAAAATCCTACTAATACCACAACTAGGGCTGCAGGACAGGTGTTGTCAGGTGTGCTGCCTATACCCGGGTTTGGACTGGGTCAGCCCAGCCAGAATGAACCGACCAGCGGCAGCAGCTCTGCTGCAGCTGTTGCTGCTACAGATGAAAACAGGGTTGATCCGTCACCTTCAGCTGCTTATGCAAGGAGTAAGAATCGCACTAGCAACGATATGAAATGTTTCCATTGTGGTATCAAAGGTCATACAAAGGATAGGTGCTTCAAACTGCATGGTACACCCAACTGGTACAAGGAGTTGAAGAAGAAGAAATCAAGTGGTGACTTACCCAAGGCAACTCTTGCAACCACCAATTCTGGTAATAATAATCAAGAAGAAGGTAATAATTTCACCTTAATAAACCCTCATAAAAATGAATCATGGATTATTGATTCTGATGCTACTGACCATATGACTTTCTCTAAGGATGATGTGATGAATTTTAATAAACCTCGAAAAATAGAAATTTTAAACGCAAATGGTGTTTCTTATCCCGTTACGGGAGCAGGTGATGTGCATCTCTCAGAAACTCTTAGATTGACAAATACTCTTGTGGTTCCCTCACTCTCTACTAAACTTATCTCTGTGGGACAGCTTGCAGAAGAGTTGAAATGTGTTGTGCTAATGTACCCAAATTGCTGTATTTTCCAGGACATCCACACCAGGGAGATCATTGGGCGTGGAGTTAAGCGCGGGCGGCTGTACCATCTCGAAGATTTGAAAGTTGGGCTGGCAAATTTTGTTGAGAGTGAATAAAAAACTTTGGAAAAAATGTGGCAGTGGCATCGTCGTTTAGGGCATCCCTCTTTTGATTATATGAAAAAACTTTTACCTGACCTCTTTAATAAGATTGATATCCATAATTTATCGTGTGAGACTTGCATAATGGCCAAGAGCCATCGTGTACCCTATGTTTCTAGTTTAAATAAATGCTTGGAACCATTTGATCTTATTCATTCTGATGTTTGGGGCCCTTCTCCAGTGGTATCTGTAAATGGTTTTAAGTGGTTTCTTTTATTCGTTGATGATTGCACTAGGATGACCTGGGTGTATTTACTGAAAAGGAAAGATGAGGTGTCACGAATTATAAAGGAATTTTTTAACCTCATTAAAAATCAATTTGGAAAAAATATCAAATATTTTAGAAGCGCTAATGGAGGTGAATTTGTGAACAGGGATGTTAAGGAATATTTTTCTGAAAAAGGAGTAATTCATGAGACTTCTTGTGTAGGAACACCGCAACAGAACGGAGTTGTTGAAAGGAAAAACCGGCACATACTCGAAATGGCGCGAGCTCTACTCTTTGAATATAATGTTCCTCAAAAGTTCTGGGAGAATGCGGTAACTATGGCTGTATATCTCATCAATAGACTTACCAAAAGTAACAATTTTGTAACTCCTTTGAAAAGATTGTCTGAGTTTAGATCCATACCCTCTATTTTGAGTCTCACCCCGAAAATATTTGGTTGTGTAGCATTTGTGCATGTTTCCAAAATAAATCGTACCAAAGTTGAACCTTGTGCCATTAAGTGTGTTTTCCTTGGTCTTGGTACAAATCAAAAGGGATATAAATGCTTTGACCCTATAACCAAAAAATGGTATGTGACATGTGATGTAACGTTTATCGAACATGAACCCTTCTACCAGAAAGAAAGTTATCCCTTTCAGGGGGAGCACACTAGAGAATTATGGGGTAACAGTATACTTACTGGTTTTGGCACCAACTCTAATCTCCAAAATAATCAACCTACCAACCAAAACCGAAACACCAAACCCAGTGGTGATTCCGGAACCAACAACTCAGTTGAAATTGAAGGAACCGGGCCTGTAACCCAAGGAAACAACGACAGTCCAGCGGGACAGTTGCTGGACAGAGAGGTGCCTAGTGCAGTGCTCGGGCCCGAAAGTCCTGAAAACGGCCTGTATGGTAGAGATAGTGAACTGGGCTCAGGAAGTCCTGAACCGAACAACCTTGAGGGAAACAAAGATTCGGTTAGCATTGGAATTAATGAGGAAATGAGGGATGAAACCGGAAAAACAGTTCAACAAGTGTATATTAGAGATAAGAATAGAGGTGTCTTTGGTAAGAATTTAGAAGGTGATGTCCGTATTTGGAATGACATAAATAAAGATGAGATGGTACACGCTCCGCCTAGCCCAAGATCTCCTGGAGATAACACTGTAAGTATCCCTAATCCTGGGTATGTTTTACCACCTCGTGACACTAGAGGTAAGGCACCAAAACGATATATACCAGAAGATGGAAGTAGTAAAGATATGGGATTGCTAACTATGTCACCACTAAACATCTCCCGGAAAAACTAAGATCTTTCTGTGATAATTCTTTATCTCTCAAAATACCTAATAGTGTGTAGGAAGCTAAACAGGATCCGAATTGGTTGAAAGCCATGGAAGTCGAGATGGAGGCACTTATAAAGAATAAAACATGGGAGGTAGTTGACCTTTCCAAAGGCAAGAGACCAGTAGGTTGTAAGTGGGTTTTCTCTATTAAATATGACTGAAATGGTAATGTCGATCGGCATAAGGCAAGGATAGTGGCAAAAGGGTACACGCAAACCTATGGAATAGATTATCAGAAAACTTTCTCTCATGTTGCAAAACTTAATACCATTCGAGTTTTATTGTCTCTTGCAGCTAATCTCGACTGGCCACTACACCAATTTGATGTGAAGAATGTTTTTTTGCATGGTGATATGGAAGAAGAGGTATACATGGAAGCTCCTCCTGGAGTTGTGTTTCAAGGAGCAAAGGTGTGCCGTTTGAAGAAAGCACTGTATGGTTTGAAGCAATCACCTCGTGCTTGGTTTGGAAAATTTTGTCATGCCATGAAACACTATGGGTTTAATCAAGGAGATTCTGACCACACACTTTTCTTTAAAAGAGATCAAGATAAACTAACTGTTTTAATTATTTATGTCGATGACAATGATAATTACAGGAAATAATGCTGAAGAAATCAAGAAATTGGAGGACAGATTATCTGAAACCTTTGAGATGAAAAATTTGGGGAGACTGAAATATTTTTTAGGTATTGAAGTAGCTCACTCTGAACAAGGAATTGTATTGTCACAAAGAAAGTATATCTTGGATCTCTTAGGTGAAGTAGGATTATTGGATTGCAAGCCTGTAGATACTCCAATGATGCCGAACTATAAAATGGAAGAAACTCAAGACCAGGTGCCAGCAAACAAAGAGAGGTATCAACGATTGGTAGGGAAGCTGATATACTTGTCTCATACTCGCCCAGATATAGCTTATGCAGTAAGCCAGGTCAGTCAGTTCATGCATAACCCTAGTGAGGAACATATGAGTGTTGTTGTGAGAATCTTGAAGTACTTAAAGGGAACTCCTGGTAAGGGTTTATTTTTTAAAAAATATGGGCACCTAAATATCTCAGGGTACACTGATGCAGACTGGGCAGGTAATCGTAGTGATAGGAGATCCACTGGAGGCTACTTCACATTTGTAGGGGGGAATTTGGTGACATGGAGAAGCAAGAAACAAAGTGTGGTTGCATTGTCGAGCGCTGAAGCTGAATTCCGAGCCATGGCTAAGGGAATTTGTGAGCTGTTGTGGTTAAAGAAGTTACTTACCGAACTTGGCTATCCTCCAGGACAAGCAATGGAATTATTGTGTGATAATAAGGCAGCGGTTGATATGGCGCATAATCCAGTACAACACGACAGGACGAAACATGTTGAAATTGACAGACATTTTATCAAGGAGAAAATTGAGACGGAAGTTATTGCAATTCCACATATACGTTCTAGTGAACAGGTGGCAGATATCCTCACCAAAGTTGTGTCAGGGACCATATTTCATGACATGTTGGTCAAGTTGGGTATGTTTGACCTGTACATACCAACTTGAGGGGGAGTGTTAAGGAATGGTAAATCATTGCTTACTATATTTATGTGTATTACATAGCAGGATTTGTTATAAGGCAAGTATATATGTGCTAGTGTCAAGATATGCATCTACTCAAAGAAGGAAAGAATAAATCTAAGGAGGAAACAGGTCATGCGGTGCATCTGTGATTTCTTTACTTAGTTGGCTTAGGTTTATTTCCTGTTTTGTAATAAATAGCTGGTGGTGCTGAATTGATTTGATTTGATTTACTGTCCTAAAATATCTCTCTGAATTTGATAAATAGGAGAGATGAATGGCTGTAAAATTCAAGTCTTGTAATACAATGTACTAAATTTTTATGAGCAATAAAATTGGGAGGGACAGGAAGATTTCTGGGAGTGTGGTGTCTTTCTTCTTTTCTCGTCTTTTATGAAGTTTTGTTTCAGTTACCAAACAGTCCATATTAATAAAATCTTCAAACTAAGTGTTGAACTGGTAATGACCTAAACTTCCACGAAGCTTTCAAAGCTGGCTGACTGAGGGTTTGACTGTCTTGATTGTTTTCATTAAACTAATTCTACTTTTTAATGAGGAAGATCTAGCTATATTTTTTAGTTAAATTCCTTGCACGCGGTTCTGTTTTAGTGAGTAAGAACTGAGGAAAGTACAGGTCAAATGTCTCTCTCGGCATGCAAACTGAAATTTAGTAATACTAATAATTGGTAACAACAATGAAGAAAAATCAGGAGTCATGCGAATTTTTATTGACCAAATCCATTGATTACAAATTTAATTAGTGAGTACGAACTGAAGTTTTTATTGACCAAATCCATACTTAGTACCGTACCAAGTATGGGATTGTACTTAAAATCAATAAATTGGGTTAAAAGAAATGTTCAATTGGTTGATTACTTGACATGTACCATATAGAATATAAGACATGGATACTGGTCTGACTTTGATTACAATTCACTCTATCTTCCAAGGCTCATCATAATTGAGGCTGAATGTTGTGGCACCTTTTTTCTTGACAAATGTATTATCGAGTTGCTGAATTGACCTGTAAACATCCTTATTTTTTATTTCGGTTTTCGTTTATGTCAAATTATATGGGTACCAATATGCTGCAACAAACTAATTTCCAATTAATCAAAAAGATTTACAAAAAAATTTGGAGGGTACCATTCAAATTGTGCCTCATACGTATTGAATCGAATTTTATCAGATCTGAACTGTTCTTGCTTATTTGGACCACATTTGAACTCTCGAATTGCACTAATCTGCTGATTGAGCTAGTTTGAACCAGCGAACTAATCTACAGGAGGTACTCAACTAGTCTCACTCAGTTGTGCAACTAAATCAGTTATTCTCCTAACTTAGACTTTGATTTTGGAAAAAAAAAAAAAAAAAACTAAAGATTAGAGTTGCATCAAACTAAAGGGTGTAGAATAATATATGGTACAAGGACTCCCGAGTATTTATTGCTTATATATTATTTGTTTATAAGGAGTAGAATTAGGGTGATCTTAAGCTCACCAAGTTTCTTGATGAGCTTAATTTCAAAATTTATTGAATTAGTCTCAAACGACAAATTAAAACCGTTGAAACCGATCTACTTTACGAGTGATGCATTTATATATAAAATTTATAAAATATTTGAAATCAATTTAATATAAAGTCAAACAGTCAAGAAAAAAGGTTTATAACTTAATTTTGATTCCTTAATTTTTCATCATTTTTTTACCAGTTGACTTTATACTAAAGTAATTGAAAATTTTATAAATTTGTATACAGATACATTACTGGTGGAGTAGATCGGTCTTACAGTTTGAATTCGTCATTTGAAGTCAATCTGATAGGTTTTGGAGTTGCTCGTAAAAAATGGTAAGCTTAAAAACAGTCTAGTTGTACTCGTTTTGAGTAAAACTATGGTGTTCTTAAGTTCGCGAAGCTCCTTTGTGAACTCAACTCTAAAATTTATCGGATTAGCTTCAAACGACGAATCCAAACCGTTGAAATTCATCTGCCTTATGCATCTACATGCTAAAATTTTAAACTTTTGAAATACTAAAATAATTTAGTATAAAGTCAAGCGGTCAAAATCATAAGGTTTATAATTAATTTTAATTCATTCATTTTTTTAATATTTTTTTAGCACTTAACTCTATACAAAATTAGTTCGAAAGTTTAAAATTTTCGCATGTAGACGCATCACTCGTAAGGTAGATGAATTTCAACTGGTTTGAATTCGTAGTTTGAAGTCAGTCCGATGGATTTTAGAGTTGAGTTCACAAAAGAGCTTGGTGAACTTAAGAACACCCTTGTTCTACTCAGTTGTCTTTTTTTAAAGGAGAAATGTGGGAGTCACGCTCCCATATTCCAATTAATGGACACCAGTGGTGTCAAGTATAAATTACAAGTAAAAAGTTACAAGATCTAAAATAGAAAAACAGAATAAAAAGAGTAAAAAAAAATAAATCATAATGAAAACTATTTTGTAAAGAGAAGGTCAAAAACTAACGAATTCTGTCTTGATGTTGTGCTATGCCATTCCACTTCTTTATCTGTGAGAAAAACTAGCTTGTGAATTCATCCCTTACTGTTCCTGCAAGAATTGTAGGAATTTTGCTCTCCTCTCTGAAAATTTGCATGCATCTTTCCCTCGTGAATTCTACTCAATTGTACAAAAGAATTTGGAAATACCGTATCCCGCCATCGGTAAGAATTTTCATCTATTTTCTACTCACTGATAGGCTACCCACCAGGGATTTATTACAGGGCAGAGGGATACCATGTGCAACGACCTGTGTGCTATGTGCAGCATACCCTCAGGAGACAGCTAATCACTTCTGTTTCCACTGCCCCTTTGCGGTCAAGGTCTGGAGAAGATTTGCGGATGTTGTAGGTAACACCTTCAGGCGTCCGGATACGACGGTACAAGATAAATGGAAATGGAATTACAGCTAGATTGCAGAAGGAGAGTGTGGCACGGCGCAAAAGATATGAAGCTCTTGTAGTGGCAGTATGCTGGAATCTCTGGAAAGAACGGAACTGTAGAGTTTTCAATAGGAAGCAGGCGGATGACACGGTGGTAGCTATGAAGGCTGCACACGATGCAGGGATGTGGAGCAATTGTTGCAGCTAGTGCCTAGGAACTTATCTAGGCTAGTAGTTTTTAGGTTGAGGTTGTTGGTTTGTTAGAAAACAGTGGTTGTAACTTGATAGCTACTATCAAGCTTTCAAAAAAAAAAAAATTCTACTCAATTGTTAATAATGATAATTAATTGGCCACTAGTAATAATGCATTAGTTCGGATCTAGTAATATTCTTCGAGTGAGGCTACGGTGCTATGCATAACACGGATTGGGTCCATGCTACGGCTCAAAATTTGACTTTTCAAAATTCTAATGGTCGATCCGAACCGTTCAACATGATTATAAAATGAATATGTACTTGCAAACCAAATTTCACATTTTTTCGAATTTTTTTACTATTCTTTTAGATATGCTGTTTTTGGATGGTCCAGAATGTTTAGATCAAGTGATTTTCGAAAAAATAGTAAAAAAATTCAAAAAAATGTAAAATTTGGCTTGCAATTACATATTCATTTTATAATTATGTTGAACGGTTCGGATCGACCGTTAGAATTTTGAAAAGTCAAATTTTATACCGTAGTACGGACCCAATTGGTGCTATGCATAGCACCGTAGCCTCACTCATATTCTTCATATATAAGAAATATCGTAGGTTCAAAATCAATAAAAGATCTTTAATAGATATTTAAAATTGAAAGGTTTGATAAAGTTTCACAAATTTTAACTAGATGTGAACTCTTTATTTAATGTAATACCTTATACCAAGTTTAAAAAAAAAAAATCAAAAAATGATAGAAAATTTGTCGGTCATACTAAAAGGTTATCGGTTTCAGAAATTCTTACTTGATACCTTCTGCTTTTTAACCATCGTAAATTTTTCTCTATTACACAAAAAAAAAAAAAAAATTCTACAATTTTTGGAAAGATCATTTGCATTCTGCAATGTAAACAATCCATTTTCAGTGCTGGTTCCCTCATTTTCACTCTAAATTCAATGAAATCAGCAATTCAGGGATTTTTTTTCTTGTCATTGAGATGACTGTATCTTATGTTCTTGAGAGAGAAACGGATCAAAACATATGAGTTCTGAACAAAAGGGTACAAAACAGAATACTAGACATGCGGGTTGTATCAATCCCCTGTGGATCGTGCGATTAACAAGCTGTTGTGTTCTCAGCTGGTAGCTTCTACTTGCTTTTCAAATAAAAAAAAAAACCGCGTTGCGCTCATATTTTTTGGGACAGAATGGTTACTTAACTCGCGGGTCACATCCCTTTGGTCTAAACCCTTTAAATATCAAGATTAAATTGATTAATAACCAAAATTCTGCTGATAGAGACTTCATTTGTAGAACTTCACATTGGCTTGAGTCACAAGATTGAGATCAGATGCAAGGAGTCAACACAAGATGAGCCTGGAGATTTTCTGTTTAGTTCAACAGAGAGAATTCTCTTCTTACTTTAATTCCTTTTCAATGAATCGTTTAATCAAAATATTTAGAAAAATCAGACGGCATGGAATTTTGGTTCGTTTGAAAAAGAACAATATATATTTTTTTTTGGGAAAAATTAGACTGCAACACCTGCGCTAAGCGAGGAGACTTTCAACGCCCACCGTGGGGCTCGAACCCACGACCACAAGGTTAAGAGCCTTGCGCTCTACCAACTGAGCTAGACGGGCTTCATATTTTTATAAACATTACCGGAATCTACTCTCTTTTCAAAGAGAAAGTTGTTTGCTCACGGCCATGAAGTGCAACAGTCCGAACTGTATTAAAAAAAAAATTTAAACAAAAGTGGAATTACTCCACCGATTTCATTGAAATCCATACCCTATATGAGGGTATCAAGACATAAATATTAGCACGCAGCAAATTCGGGACATAGCACATACCAGTATCAAGATGCAGAAATTAAAAATGCCATCAAGTGCAACGGTCACCGACATTTTTACTAATATCCAAAGTTTAATAGAAATTAATTCAGTATTGGCCGGAAAATAGCCGGTACTTAAATTTTTTTTATTTTTTAAAGGATGGGCATAGCATATTTGGCTAGAAGAAAAAGTCGTAGGAAACTCGGATTGAAATACCGATGTTTTTTTTTTACAGTGTCGTATGACACTAAAGTTTAGTATTCGCATGCGGCTAGTGAATTTAATTTGACAATAACTAACATTCTAAAATTGAGTACCAATGCTTTATGCACGGCCAAACGACGGCAAAAGTGCATCGATGTTTCATTGCAAAAACATCAGCGACGCACCGATGTTTTTTTAGCATTACCTTGCTTAATTGCCAATGTTAAGTTTAATAAAACATCAGTGACACACCGATATTATTTTAACACTACCTGGTTAATAAAATATAACATCGATGATGCACCGATACATGCAACCGATGTAACATACGCATCTAACAAAATGCATTTGTTTAATCTTAGCTAAACCAAGTGCAAACTTCAATTCGAGTTTCCTACGACTTTTTCTTCTAGCCAAATATGCTATGCCCATCCTTAAAAATAAAAAATAAAAATTTAAGTACCGGCCAAAAAGTGGCCGATACTGTAGTAAAAAAAAAATTTAGGTACAGACCATTTTTTGGCCAGTACTGAATTAAATTGAGTACCGGCCAAAAAATGACCGGTACTTATATTTTTATAACTTTCCAGCGTATATGAGTATATTAATTATTTCTATTGAACTTTGGATATTAGTAAAAATGTCGGCACAGTCAAAACAGCACTGAGAACTGTATCATTAAAGGTCTTTTTGCCTAAAAAAAAAATTAATGGGTCTTTAAAACAAGTACATCACATAAATAGCCCCCTAAAAATGAGCTGCTCCGATTCTCAACATCTATTCCATTTCGTTTTTCACTTCCATCAGTTGACAACTACACCGCAAAACTGTTTATCAGGAAAGAGTTTTTTTTTTTTTTTTGGACAATGATTTATCATAAAAGAGTTATGATAAAACATACACAACTAACTATCGCGAGTTGCTATTTGCTAATAAAATAATTAATTTAACCTAATCAACCTTAATGTTACTCAAATTAAGGCTCCTACAATCTCTTCCATCCATGAGCCTTCTAATTCCTTCTTTTACATCATCCACCCCTTCCCCCAATACAGCACAAACTGGGTATATATCCACCCCACAAATCCGTTTCTTCAACTCTTCTAAAACTACATCGGACCCCTCTTCATCTATCTTATTTGCAACCACTAATGACGGTTTCTCACTCAAACCCTCCTTATAACGCTCCAATTCCACCACCAGATCACGGAGCTGTTGCCACGGTGAAATGCCCTTTCTAAAATTCAGCTCAGCTGATAAGTCTACCACATAGGCTAAAATACTAGTTCTCTCTATATGCCTCAAAAAGGCATGGCCCAGACCCCTATTTTCATGTGCTCCCTTGATCAACCCTGGTATGTCAGCCACTTTCACGGAAAAGAAATCGCCGTAAGTCAAGTTGCCAATGTTAGGCCTTAAAGTGGTAAATGCGTAATCTCCAACAGCTGGTTGAGCCCTAGAGAGTGCACCAAGTAAAGTGCTTTTACCTGCATTTGGAAACCCGACAAGCCCAATATCGGCAATACTCTTTAATTCTAATATGAGAATGTTCTCAGATCCTGGTTTACCTATGTTAAACCCAGTGTCACAATTGTTATCAGTCTTATCTTGAAATTTGTGATCTTTGGGTAGAGATACATTACCAAGACCGCCTTCACCTCCTCTTGCAATTAATAACCGTTGACCTGGTATAGTAAGTTCTGCAATCGAATACTTTATCTCTTCCATTTCAGTCTCCAGTCCCAACTCTGTTTCCTTTTCAGATGAACTGCACTCTTCTGCTCTGTTTGTAAGTGGCTCAGGAGGATTGGAAATTTCATTTGAGACATTTTCAGGGTTTGTTTGCAATTTTTCATCAGTATTTATTGGAAGATCCCATGGATTTAAGGATGAGGTCGATTTGTCTTCTATGAATGACGGGGTTTCGCCACTGACTAGGTGAATTACTGTCCCAACTGGTACATGAACTACCTGCACCAGCAATTATTTGAAACTTAAAATTCATCTCAAGGTCTTATAACTCGAAAGGGGAAAATGGAATATCATGATAAAATCTAAAACCTTATCTGATCCACGTGTTCCAATCTGGTTCTTAGAAATTCCGTGCCCACCTCGCTTGGCATTCTGAATAACAAAAAAAAAAAAAAGGAATAAGAGGTTACCATAATTCATTGTCTTTCTCTTTTTTTTCTAGGTAGACAAGTCTGTTTTGTTTTTGTAAAGCTACCACATGGTGTTGTAATCCACTGAAATCCCAAACAGCTTGAGAGCATTCCACAAAAACATCACCGCCTCTGCCTCCATTCCCACCTAAAATGCAAAAAAGAAAAGAGAAAATTAATTTGGTACAGATGTTAACTGAGGAATTAACACAAACAGTTGGTGGGCGCACCGCTCACTGATGAATAGAGATAATGAGGATCTCACCATCAGGCTTGCCACGCCTGTCAGTTCGGGTTCGCCTAAAACTGCAGCACCCATTTCCACCTTCTCCTCCTTTGGCCCACACACGAAACCTATCAATCATTTTTCTCTCCTACAAAAAGCAACAGCAAAATAAGACAAATTCAAAACTAAAAGGTAGTTTTTATTTTTATTTCTGCCATAGATTTGGAACCAATTCAGCTCGAGTTGAAAAGAGACAAGAAATTGAAGGCAAGTCTAGTTAATTTTTTATAGTATGCTTACCTGTAAAGGTGCCAGCTTTCCTTTCTTGGTGGGAGCATCGTCTGAGTAAGACGCGACCGAAGAACACACAGACCACCAAGTGATATCATTAGTAGAATTTTTGTAGTATGAAGAGGACCGCCGAGATATCAGGCCATGGGCATGACGTACAGATAAACTACGCCACCACATGCTCTTCTCTCTTCTAGTTTCGATCAAATTGAGAGCAAGTTACTTGGCATCACACTAATTCTCTCTCTAGCTCTTCTTCTCTCCCTAATTGATCATGACGGCCATGCCTCCGCTCAATCTGCTTCCTCTTGCTGTTGGAGTCTGGGCAGATGATCGACGAGATGACGACCCAAAAATATGGGGAGGGAAATTGAATGCGTCTCCGTAGTCCGTGGTACGCAAGTGTACCTGAAAATCTGTTGGTGTTATGGCGTACTCGGCGAGCTGGGCTTCGGCCCAATAATATTAAATTTTATTTTTTACAATAGATTGATGATTGTATACATATCTTATTCTTTCTTGATCTTTATAATTTATAGTTTCTTTTTGATATATTATTCAAATAATCACGAAAAAAATTGGATTTAATAATTCGTTTTCTATATTTTAAATTCAATAAGTCATCTTATTAAATTGTTTCATTTTAAACTTTGCAATTCTCATGCCAAAAAAGATATAAAAACGGGTATGTAAGGTTCACACTTTGTTCTATCAAAGAAAACATCTTCAATGCATATTCCTTTTTTTTTGTAGTTTCGAAGACGTAAGGAAAAATGGAGTTCATATATTGCTAATTGCTTTATATATAGATTATATAATAAAAAAAAGGTAATCATATGTCCTATATTATTAATTTATCGATTCAATGTAGATATGATATGCATGTATTTTGCCTTCTTCATATTAGTTGAGACGCCAGCTAAAAAAACAATGTTCACACGATTTTGTTAAATATGCAAATACATTAAATCTCAAATATGTAATATATGACAACTAATTTTGTTCTAAAATTTTTATTCACGATTGTATATTTATTTTTTTAAGTAATACTTAATAATTTACATGTTTCAAATTTTACTGCATTCAATTCTTCTCCTTTATTATTATAATGTACTTTAACTGCTAATTTGAAGAAAATGATTTAATAAAACAAGTCAAAGTAGTGCAAGGCTTCGCAGCCGGTGTAAATTAAAGTATGATAAGTGAACTGTTTGAGAAATTAATTCAAATCCTGCAAGACACAAGTACTGGAAGTATTACGAATTTTCACCAGAAAAAATAAGAGAACCGTTAGGAATGATTGGGTTAGAATAAAAATGAGTTGACATCTTTGATGCAACTCTTGCCTCTCTTTAAGGTCTTGATTAAAAAGAAGGGGAAAAAAAATCAGAAGTAAACTTGAAGTTGGCAAATATTTCTAAAGACGCACAAAAGTTAGCCCCAGATTGAATAGGTTCGCATGATGGCAAAACACACAATTTCAGAATGATGTACCTCCGCTGCATGCATTACCAATTCAACACTGTTACTGCATCCAAACCTACATGTCAGTCCAGTTTTACCACCGCATTACATGCAATTATGGCGACATTCATGTACTTGCAAATCACAAGCTTATAATGGCCATGCACTAATTCAGGACACACCAAACAAAAACATACATCAGCACCAACAAGAACCATTTTACTAGCATGTCATGTTAATTGTTATCTGCCACCAGACAGCTGGATGGCCTCCAGATTAAACACTGAGTCATCACCACCCCAGTCTAGGCGCTGACGGAGCTGGAGGAGCTCGAGCTCCTGCCGTCGGGTAACCTCAACTTGCTGCCACTCCTCCCAGCGCTCAGCTAGCCCCTCCCCTTCCAGCATTCGCACCACCTCTGACATCGCGGGACGTTCTTCTGGAGATGCCTGAGTGCATAACAAGGCCACTTGTATGACTGTTTTTACTTCGTCTCCATCATAGCTGCCACCGAGGTTCTTGTCCACTATTGCATCCAGCCGGCTTTCCCTCTGAAGCTTCTTGACCTAGTATGATAATTTCTTAAATATAAGAATAGTTAACAGAAGCTGCAAGATGGATTTAGTCTTTGTATATCATTGTTGTTCATGAGTGGATCTATAATATTGTGTTGCTCAAGATTTGGGTTATCCTTGTAATAAACTTGTATATAGTAGCAGGTGATAAAGTATAGTATAAATTATGCATTGAATAAAAGCAACCTCCAAACATCATGCATACCAGCAAATGTAGAGTTGTATACTATATACCTTTCTTAGGAATACACAAATTATTCCCACCTTTCTCCCTTATGCAGAAGGTAAATAAATGCTAAGCAAGAGCTACACATGACAATTTCACTACTTGGGGGTATTCTATATATTTTTTAAACTGAGGCACAAGTTTTTCCCATAGTATTTTCTCGAGGATTGAACAAAAAAATAAGGAGAGAGATCTCACATGATCCAACAAAAGCACGTCATCCTCTTCTTCCAATCTCGAAAAATCAATGGCGCGCTGACCAGTAACCAACTCTAACAACATAATCCCGTATCCAAAAACATCAGTTCGCTCTGACGATTTACCAGTTGAGAGGTACTCGGGTGCAATGTGACCCATTGTCCCCCTGACTTGAGTGGTGACTGACGATTTTTTCACATCAACCAGCTGTGCCAGCCCAAAATCCCCCACCACCGGTTCAAAGTCCTCATCTAGCAACACATTTGCGGCCTTCACATCTCGGTGAATGATTTTTGGGTTGCAGTGTTCGTGCAGATATTCGAGGCCACGAGCCGTGCCAAGTGCAATCCGTTTTCGAGTCGGCCAGTCTATGACTGGCTCACTCGGCTTGAACTCTGCACATAGAAGTACCAAGTTTGATTATGTACTTAGCTTCTAAAGCTTTGTTTACACAATTTGTAAAGCTCTTTTGTAAGCTCTCAAGTGATCTCAATTAGTTACTTGGGTAACATCTGATGCATTGTAGCTAACCAACAGCATGACCAAATAAGAAAGAACAAAAAGTAACTACCTCTCAATCGATATGCAACACTTAAGTTCTGCATGAATGGGTACACCAAAAGCCGTTCAGACTGAGTTGTACAAAACCCAATCAGCCTCAACAAATTTCTATGCACTGCAACACTAATCAGTTCCACCTCTCGCAGAAAGGCAGACTCTCCGCCAGGACTTTCGTAATCTGTAAGTCGCTTTACGGCAATTTTGGTCCCGTCAGGTAAAACCCCCTTGTAGACTTTTCCAAAACCTCCCTGACCCAACACATTTTTCTCATTGAAACCATCTGTGGCTAGTTGCAGTTCGCGCCATGCGAACCTTTTTAATTGTCCAAATGCAACTCTTCGGTCATCTTCACCTAAAACCGATCCAATAGAAATATTTGTCTAACTTAAAAATTGCTAGAATAGAGTTGGTGTGCCAGTAATGGTGAATAATGGTCCACTGTTCAAGATGGCAATCTCAATATTTGTACCAGACTGAGCAGACCTGGCATGTAATTGCACCACCTAATACCAGTAGAGAGCAGCCAGGAATGAAATGCTTGTTCTATATGTAATCTCTACCCAATCTGAACTTTAACACTAAGAAGACCAAGTACAAACTATTGCATCAACTAATTTACTCTGCATAAATGAAAAGGTCAAAATAAGAGACCAACCAGGAACATCAATAAAAACCTCACTTCTGCCGGCCTTCTTTTTCCTTTTGCACAGGAAAAGGATGAATCCTATTGCAATAAGCACAATTACTGCTCCGATGCTCCCAAGAACTACGCCAACTTTTGAACTGTGGGATCCACCTGTCATTTCAGTAGTCTTTACATCATGATTCATGAGGAAGTCATTGTCCAAGTGACTTCTTTAGGCTAAACATTTTTTTTTGAGGAAAATTCAATGCATAATGAAAAACTAAAGTTTAATTAATCAGGGCAACTTTAAGCAATTAAAATTTTTGACAACACCTTTATGTACCAATACAATTTTGGCAATGACTTTTGTGTTGGTTTTTCATTGTTATTTTTATATTTATATATTTGTGTATATTTGAGTATTTGGTAAAAGAAATTCTAGCAAAAAATGCTGCTACACGGGACTTAATAAAATTGATTAAAATTCAATAAAAGAATGAATAATCTAACTTCTACCTTGAATTGACATATTGGAGTAACATGGATTAGGTAAATTTGCACCACAGTTTAAACTGTTACCTGTGAAACTGTATGAAAATCAAGATAGAGCAAATCAGCCAACAAAAATGAATGGTTTACATTTATTCTCCTATAAATTCTGAAAAAGGCCTTGATTCTACAGACAGAGAAATATCTCATTCAATTCAAAAGCCCACCAAATGTCATCTATATCCTCCTTTCCTAGTATCATCAAAAAATACCAAGGAGTCATCCTTTAAACTAGCGGGCATAATTTGGAAGAATGAAAAGTTTCATGATTTGGACTCTTTAGAAGAAGAATATGTAAAGAATATGTCAAGTTCTGTAAGGAGGTACAGGACACTATGTTTTAATGCTGTATTGAAGTTGATGTTACTCATGGTGCATTAAATTAACTCAACAAACAAAAGAAGTTATCATACACAGGGGCGGAAATAGGTGGAGGGGAAGGGGTGCTAAGCAACCCCCTATAAATTGGAATTTTTCAGCTTTGTCCTTTAAAGTTTAAGCCCCCCTCATAAAATGAAATTACATAGCACTTATTTATCCAGCACTCTTATCTCAATTTTCTGGTTCCGCCCCTGGTCATACAATAAACATTGGGACATCAGTGAAATAAAGAAATTAAATTTCTCTTGTACCGGTGCAGAACCACAGAATATCTACTGACATTATCCATCTCACAGAGTTAAATATGTCCCTATAACCTGCTCCTTCAATTTTTCTTCATCCATGAAGAGAGAAGGAGAAGAACGGCTGTTTTCAGAATTTCTGGAGAGAAAAATGGCCTGGATGGTATGGTGCAATTCTTGCACTTTGTAGGAGAAGATGGACTTCATAAAGTTATTGCATTCAGAAGTTGCCTCATTTTTTTTTAAAAACAAAGAAAAGTACATTCAGAGTACATACTTGTATCTGGCTACTTCAAACAGTGAAGGAGGTATTTGACCAGAGAGATTGTTGAAGGCTAAACGTCTGAAACAAACGAAAAAAAATGTTAAATGTCAATAAACGGTTATATTTTCCCAATTTCACCTGAAAGAGCAGACGTTGACAACAAATTTAGTCATTAATATACACTTCCGAAAACTAAAAGTTTAAGGTATTTTAATTTTTGCAATATTAAAACAGAGTTTCATATGAACTTTCTGAATGGTGAAGTTTCCCTCAAAGAACAAATAAATCTTGAATTCTATGCGTAAGCCATCTAACCCTCAAAAAAAATCTTGAATTCTACAAAAAGGAAAGCTGAGCACTTTGTTCCTTCTCAATTTGAAGAAGGGAAGGAACAAGTGCCTCATACTTACATATCATTTAAGCTTGAGAGGCCCGAAAGGGAACTTGGTATGCTTCCATTGAGATTATTTTGGCTCAAAATTCTGTTATTATAGAGAAGGGAAAGAAACAAAATTCAAATAAGTAATACAAACATCCAATGCTACATTATGTTTTCTTAGTATTCTGCTTCCAAGAACTACGGAGTATCTATATAGTAAAACCTCAATTTTGATGTTTTGGCCATATTACAGGAAGATGGGAAGCATGCCCTATTTCAACATGAAAACCCAAAGAAAGCACAAACTTAAATAAAAACAAAATCCTGGTAGACATTTAAATTCTGAAATACTGGCAACAAAGTCAAAGTTTGTTAATTTACCCTGTAAATTAACCAAGTAAAAAACAAAAAGGTTATTCATTGTACTAACAATATTGAAAGCTTAGACAGCTTGCCAAGAGAAGCCGGTATTTGACCAGTCAAAAGATTATCTTCCAAGTCCAAGCTCGTCAGATTTAAAAGATTCCCAAATGTGTCAGGTATTGGGCCTGATATTGCATTTCCTGGTAACGACCTTCACATGGCACAACAAAAATTGTTACACAGTCACAATTTTCGACATTATAAAGTACAATTAGTTACTACCGTTGCAAATAGAAAATATAGGTAAAGCTCTTCAAAAGGTTCCTTGTAATTTTTCATCTGCACAAGTTAATTG
This sequence comes from Carex parvula, assembly GCA_025461045.1. Lineage (NCBI taxonomy): Eukaryota > Viridiplantae > Streptophyta > Magnoliopsida > Poales > Cyperaceae > Carex > Carex parvula. The sequence goes on along the minus strand of JAJGRW010001050.1, from coordinate 141,165 downwards.
GCAGAAAAGATAAGCATCAACATAAAAGAATAATTTGAGAAATTGTCTGATTTACAGCAAGTAAATGGATACCAAGGATACAGCTGCAAGTAGTAAATTCCATGACAGGTGAAAAGGAACATTCTCCCAAGGTCGGCCTCTCTAATGTCATGCCAGTCAGGTATTGTAAAAGTACGTTATCATTTACAGGTAAACCCTAACATATGTTGAGGTTTAAATGGAAACCCTGGCACTGGCAAAAGGACGTAAAGGGAAGATCCTCAAATAAAAAATATTGATTCAAAATTAAAAAGTACCTAAATTTAAAGATAATGTACTTCTAAAGCCTAAAAATTCATTGTTTTAATATCCGCAAAAAGTCCAGTGGCAGCTCGAGCATCTCAAACCTAATTAGAAAGGCTCCCTCTCAGAAGCACCCATTGAAAAAAGTTGTAATTGCTAAACTCTCCTCAATTTTATTTTATTTTATTTCTTTTTTTATGAAAAATGATTTATTTTTAATAAAAAGCGAAAAGGAAGGAGAAGTATGCAAAAATGAAGCTTTAGTAAAGAGAAAGCAGTTACTAAGGGAAAAGGGAAATAAAAGCTGTTTCGCAATGTAAAAGAAACAAACATAAGAAGAACGGGAAAGTGCACACACAAAACCTAATGAAAAAAACATAGGGGAGGCACAAATCACCTTAGACCTAAATCAAATATGTTATTCTCGCTCGCTCAGGGTAACTTAATACTAGTTGTAATTGCTTAAATCTATCGATATATGACTCTTGGAAATCTCATTAATTTTTTTCTTCTGGGATCATATGAGCTTTATTTGGACTACTTAATTTCAGTTCGAAAACCTAAATTGCATTGTAATTGACTCAAAAAAATTATATATTTAATCAAGTTTGGTTAAGTTACCCTGAAAATATAGTCCAAATCAGGATCAATATGTATTACACCTAGTCATGTTTGCATTAGAGTTGATTCAGTGTCTAATATTTAACAAAAGGAGACTGATTTGATTTTCCATGTACGCCCGACTAATTGAAGGCTTAATACGGAAAGAAATTACCACTGCCTGTCCTATAAGAAAGAATTGTTTCTTCAATAATTAAAATTTATTGTAATTGTTTGGGAAATCCCCAGGTCTTTTTCCTTTCTATCTCCTTCTACTCAACAAGGGCGCCTCAAGTCACAAGCCTCCATTTCCACACATTGGGAAAAAAGAAAACTAAAATGTCAAAGGAGAGGAAAAAGCAGAAGGGTTCCAAGGACAATCAAAGAGTCTAGCTCTCCGATCCTCAAGTAATTCAAGGTTCAGTAAGGTAAGAAAATTACTATTGTCCGTCTTGTAAGAAATAACTCTTAAATTTTTTTTTAAATGATGCAAACTTTATTTCAGTTTTCTTGGGAAACACCCAGGTCTTTCTTTCTCTTTCTATCTCCTTTCGACTCGAGGACACCCGATTCAGAATCCTCCATTTCCACAAATTGGGAAAACCCTAAGTATGAATCAAGAAAAAGGAAAGGATAAAACATAAGGGCTTAAAGCCTTACAGGACATTTAAATAGTCTATCTCTCTGATCCTGACAGAAAACCTACATGAAGGCTTAATAGGGTAAGAAATTACTATTGCCTCTTCAAGAAGAACCATTTTTTTTTTTCAAATTATATCAATTTTATTTTAGCTTTCTGGGAAATGCCCAGGTTCTCTGTTTCCTCTCTAATCGAGGACACCTCATATTCCAATCCGCCACTTCCAAAGTCGGGAAAAACCTACGTGAAAATCAAGAAAGAGGAACAGGAAAACAAAAGGGCTTACAGGGCATCCAAACAATCTAGCTCTGATCCTGACGATGACGTAGTTGAAGGCTTGACAAGGTAAGAAAATTACTTTTGGCTGTCCCATAAGAAAGAATTATTTTTTCAAATTATCTGAATTCTAATTTCCAAGGTCCCTTCCTCTTTTTTGTCTCCTCTCTACTCAAGGACAACTCATGTCACAATCCTTAATTTCCACAAATCAGGAAAAACCTTCGAGTATAAATCAAGAAAATGAAAGAAAAAAGAAAAAGGCTTACAGGACATTTAAATAGTCTAGCTCTCCAATTCTTGGAGACAAAGTACCAGTGAACCCCATTGAAGCCAATGTCCTGTTAATTTAAAAGTTTAAAATAATAGCATTTACGATAATAATGTGAATAGAACAATCTTAATATGTATTTCTAAAGTATATGCACTTGTTGGCTAAAAATCAGGCAGATATTCAAGAAAAAAAATAAGAAAAATAATATTGTTTCCACCTATCACCATAAATAAAACTGTGCTGCCAGTATGTTCAGTGTAACAGGCCAAAAAACTGCCAATCGTTTGCACAGACTTTGGATTAGAAAATAAATGGTTCACTTTCTTGTGCGCCCATGAGAAGATTCAAACTATTACATATACCATATAGAATGAGAATCTCACGTGTACATCGCAAAAATCACATGCACCCCTACAAAACCATCCTCCATACCATTCCCTTCCTCATTCCATAAGCATGCGCAAAGGCCCCTTTTCCCCCTAGACTACTTTAACAAAAATGAGGAATAATAGAGGGGCAACTGCACTTTTCTCAAAGTAATTATGAGAATGAGCTCACTGACTCAGACAAATGGCGCCCATCTACATTACATGTTTTAGAGAGCACCTAATATATTCCACTTATTGCAGGGATAAATAATTTTCTTGATCTTCTAATGGAACATTACTAAAAGAACAAAGGCTCAGACAATAATAAAATTACACTTGAGTAACGTGGTTTTTGTCGTCACAAATCACCGAGTTCCACGTGCAAGGGCTCACTTGATTCTGGTTCCAATCAGACAGCTGGTTTCCGGTAGCATTTAATTTACGCTTCATATCATACAATGCGTCCCCTGCCAATTTATGCGAAAATTTAATGCATGCATGAGTCACCAAAAGTATCATGCAACACTCGGAGGTACTTCTGCTCAGTAGAATTACCTTTTCTTATCTTTTATTTTTGTTATAGTACGACTTTCTAATACAAATTATGTTCTTTTTTACGGTCCACGATACCATTTTGAACGGTTCAAGTTGTGGTGGTTATTACCAGATACCAACCCAGAACAGGAAATTGGTAGGTACTAGGTACCAGTTACTACTAACTTTCAGCAATCAATTAATCTAGTAGCAAAATTAAGAAATGGAATAATCTAATTTAGGATAATCTGCAGTGTAACGGTAACGCTGGAATTTTGGTTGTTACATGCATTTACTCTTACAGTGCCAGATAAGAGAAAGAGATTGACCTTGCTTATCAGCCATAACATGCCAAAGAAGACAGAAAATAGTAAATATCAAAGTTGGCATCATCTCTCGTTTCCAGATTTTACTACTGCTGCTACAATTCCCTTAACAAGCCCATGCCTGATTTTACTACAGTTTGTGTTTGTCAAAAAAAAATAATAAGAGTAAATAACACCTTGAATGAATAAATAAATGCGAAATAAATCTTTCATCCATAACGAAGTATAAAAATTGAAGAGGAATAATACAAAAATAATATGATCTGATTGGCTATTGAAACAAATTGCAATCATATTCAGAGATGGAGCTAGCAATAGTCCAATTGTTTGTTTGTGAAGTACCTAACGACCTTTTACCATTACAAGCAATTGTCTATTGTTGCTACCTTGGTTTTCTACTGGCAGCCACGATCCGATCATTAGGCAAGTTTCCAAACCGACTGGCCGCGTTTTGGGGGAAAAAAACGCTAGATGAACCACCGGTTGGCTGATTGATTCCTCCGACTCATTCTCTCAAAGCTAAGGGATTCGATAGAGGTAAAAATGTAACAAAAAAACTAAAGAACGAAGACTGATTGCAACCGGATTCTCCACTAGCACTGTATCACTCTTTTATCTACTGATTGGGAGAGAGAGAGAGAGAGAGAGAGAGAGAGAGGTGTAAAATCCAAATTAAAAGCGGCTCCAGGCCAGAAACATTCCGTCATTGTTTAATTCCATTTTTCTAAAGAAACTTTAAGGGCACTGCCGAATCGGATCCCCTGCGGCGTACACACTTAGATGTACCGCACTAACGGTGAGACAGTGACTCTAGAAGTCAAAAGCAAAATTTTAAAAGTATTAACATGTTTCGAGTGACTAGCCAGTTGCCACACCCACACAATTTGTAGTCTGTTATGTAACTCGTTATACCATTTCAATTCCGTATTTGGTACAGAAGATTTGAGTGTACACTCTACATTTATTTATTTATCTTAAATAACTACTCTGCTGGGTGTTTCCCAAACAGTCAACGAGTCAAAAAAAAAGTTAGGCCCGATTTGGTCCCAAGTTTCTTTGCAACGGAACTTTGGTAGAGAATCATATTACGACCTACGGGGACATTTACCAAAAAAGAAAAAAAGAGGAACTTTTTCGTAGAATCTTTTAATGTTTCCAGTTTCCAATCCTCCTTTACCAGATCAACTCATCAACGTGGTATAATTGCAAAAAAAAAAAAAAAAAAACTCAACGTGGTATAGTGACAAAAGTCACAAAATACAATTCTAAGAAAAATTTTTACAACTTACAAGCAGGGGTGAAAAGATTCACAATAAATGTGTTTAATTTACTTTTAGAGATTGAAAAATAAAAGGCCCTGTAACTGTATTTTTTTTCATAGTGACAAACGAATAGTTCGGATTCGGTTCGGCGGAGTCAAAAATTCGTGATTCAAGTATAATTTGGGTATAATTCGGAAATGATACGGTACAACAAGGAAGTAAAAAAAGACCCCAAAAAAAATTCGCATTTTTCTCGCAAATAATTTGTGGTTTGCGTTTTATTCGCGAATAAAACATATTATACGTTTTTTTGCGTTTTATTCGGAATTCAGTTTAGAAACGTCAAAAATACAAATAAAATATGAATTGTTAACGTATATTGTTACTATGCTTCTTTCTGCTCTGCCTTGTAATTTCTTATACGATTGATTGGTAAAAAATGTCATAGCATATTACTTGACAAAAGGATTCTCATATTATTCTCGTCTCGTAAGCATATATCTTTTAGCAGTCATACTCAATTTACTGCAGAAATAATTTGACATATAATTTGACAAAATATCAAGCAAAAACTACCAAATTATCAATCCCAGTAACCAATACAAAAACAATTACACCGGTAAAAAGTCATCTTCACAACATTCAAAATGAAAAATAAAATTAAAGGAATAAAATTAGTATCTAATCGTACGGAACATACAAACGATCAGATCTCATCTATAAATTTTCAACCAATTTATTATAGTAAAATTACATTATTTTTAATCCGTAATTAATTAATTAATTAAATATGAGATGAAAATTATTATGCTAAATATTTTTAGAATAATCATTCTAGTCCCCACACTTTAGTCCCCGTATCGTACCGACAGGATATCCCGTCGCGATTAACTTCCATAACTGTACGCGGTGGTCCCCACTAACTACTGATCTAACTAACACTTATATCGGACCTTCCATTTTGAAATTCAAATATTCTTCTCTCTGTTTTTTTTCCTTTTTCGAAGCTTTAGGCGATTTTGAGGGGATTGTGAGGCGATTTCGAAACTGAAAGCGATTTCCTGTGGATTTTGAGTCGATCTATCATCTCTTTGCGACGGCGCTCTCTTCTCAATTCTCTGTGGTGAATCGGTGATTCTGACAGGTGATCAACGAGGTTAATATTTACTTTTTTATTGATTTCAAGTTTGTTTTTGTTCTGGCGAAGCAATAATGATAGATCATTTCGTTTCTAGTTCATATACACAATTGATTTTCAGTTTTGCTGGATTTATATGAAAGTTTGAGATGTTTTTGACAATTTGATTTGTGAAGGTGATGTAATTGTCTATTTTATGTTAATTTCATCGATTTATTAAGAATTCTTGATAGATCTTGTATTAATACCTGACAGAACTAGTATAAATATATGATTTAATGTATAAGTTTATTTTGTATGATTTTTGTATGAGTTTGTTTGTATGAGATAGAAATACTTGATATATCTGTTATAAGTACGTGACAGTGTATAATAAGTAGGGAAATATATATGTTTGTGATGTGTAAATGTACATTTTTGTTTTTACAGCTATTAATACTTCCTTATATATGTGTTAATACTTCTTTTTGTAGGCCTTAGATCAATTCAGCTCCGGTGATCTTCTTTCAGGTAATATATTAATCTTTTGTAGGTGTACATTTTTTGTTTTATAGATGTATACACTAGTTTTTTTTTTCGTTATATGTAGTTGTATGTGTTGTGTATTTTGGGTATAGGTTTTGTTGGTCTATTTCGTACACTTTTGCTTTAAATTTATAAAACCCTAAATACGCAAAGTTAGATTGAATTGCAAGCGCACAATCTATCCTTGTAGTAATTATGGGTATCGATCCAAAGATAACGAGAAATATTACTTTTTACTAAATCAATTAATTCCAAAATAGTGCAAATAAAGTAAAGGGGGGTTTGTTGTAAAAATGATTTTGGGTTCAATACCCGATTGAGAGTTGAATTTAAACAAAACAATTCAAAACAAACAAATAAAAATGAGTTTGTGATTCAAATGGATAAGAGTCTAGGGGCTATCGGCACACAATCACTTGGTCAAATCTACATTTAATTGGTATTCTAAATTCATGTTTGCAATTATGGGGTTTCTAAGCCGTAAATATCAAAAAGTGTCACTTTCGTGAATTAATGGCGTGTCTCGATAATTCGGACTTCACGATTAAGTCATTCACCCTAGCTATCTAGACCATAAGCATAGGTTAGCCTAGTTTGTCCCTAAATACCAATACTTCACGGTTAAGTTCTTCATACAATATTCGGTTCAATTCTAGGTGTCCCAATAAAATATGAGGCTTCACGGTTAAGTCCTTCACCTCAATTCAACCTTTATTTCTTGTGGTTCCGGACTAAGAAATAGATTTGGTCATTTCTAATCTCAATCCTAGAGTTATTCATGTATATAATTTGATACCATCAATTCTTTGATCCTAGCATCTTAAGTTGGTTAAACTTAAACGGGACGCTAATTAACAAGCATTCAAATCATACAAGCACATGAATTATAAAATTAACAAGAATAAACATACATGCCAACAATCATCATAAAGAAAGTAATCCAACTAAAATTAGATTCAACACAAGTTCATGTTTTTAGCCTAAGCCCCTAGAGAGGAAATCTAGCCTCTCATGGGTGAGTTAACATCCAAGAAAGATACAAGAGAAATCATAATGAAAACTAAGTAAAACAAGTAAGAGAATAGAGTACACCAATCTCTTCGCTCGCTGCCTTTTGTCTTCATTGTTGCTTGCTCGAGAATTCCTTCAAACCTTCGCTCTAATTGCCTTTGATCACGAGGAGAAGAGAGAAAAAATGTAGAGAGATGTGGAAATTAAACCTAAGTTGAAAGATCATTTCTCCTGCTGCCTCCTTGCCCATATATAGTTATTTTCGTGCCTTGGGAAGCAATCCAACAAAATCTAGAAGTGAATCGGGCGAAGATGGCAATAAAATCTGTCCAAATCTAGGCTGGACGGCCATTGGTGCAGCTGCACAAAATTATACATTCCTAATTTGGATTTGTTTCCTTCGTGAAAGTTGTAGATCTTTTCGTTCTGGTCCCGTCAAGCTTTCATTCACCCAAATCAGAGTTTGTATGACCAAAATATGGCCATGTCTGCAGCTGTAATTATATGCGGCCAGTTGTGCGGCCCGCATAAGCACCCGCAGAACTCTCGGACTTTTTAGTGCGACCCGCACAAAGTTGAAATTCATCTGGAAATGGCTAAGGAAAAAGAAGTCGTACGGCCTTCACAAATTCTCTGCGGCCCGCACGAGCACTCGCAAAACTCTCAGACTTTTTTGTACGGCCCGCAGAAAATTCCTACGGCCCACACAAAATTCCTGTGGCCCACACAAAATGGCTGTTTTGCTCATTTTGCTCGATTCTGCAATTTAAACAAGAGAAAGGCAGTAACTTGGTTCTTCGGTGCGTTCTATACTAAACTAAGCTAAAATACAAGGGATTTGGTGCAGTTTTAGAGGTAAAATCTCGACCGAAAGTATATATAATTGAGGCTTATCAGTATGTATGTGTTATAATGATTGTATGTATTGGCAAATATAAATACTTCACAAATTTAGTGTTAATACTTGACAGAATAGTTATGTACATTTTGGTACTACAGGTATGAATATTTGGCTACATTTATGTCAATACTTGATTGCATGTATCTGCATTAATTATAACAGATATGAATACTTTGCATCTGTAATATATAAAATGTTAAACTGATAAATATTTTGCATTTTATTGTTCAGTATCAGGATGGATATTGATCTAAATCTATGTTGCATGGATACGGTAGTTTAGGCCGCGTATCGGTATCGGACACGTATCAGATACCTATACTCGTCTGATACGGCACCGATACGCCAGCTGGCGTATCCGCCTACGTGGCATATCCTTACTTGGTCGATACGGTCACTGATACTCCATTGAAACTCACGGATACGGCGGGATACGTGTGGATACGGTGAACCACGCCTGTGAACCGCGCCCGCGACCGTGAACCGCGTCCGTGAACCAGCGTGCATCGTGAGCCGCGCCTGTGAACCAGCGAAAATTTCTTTTTTTTCTGCCCATGGCGTTAATCGAACTGGGGTTTCTTTTCAAGGAGTCAAAAGCTTTAACCACTGCACCAAAGCTTCCTTTGTGTTATATTCTAGTAACTATAGTATTTAATATATTCTTATGTTATGTCTTTAATTTTTTATACAAATTTAATTTAAGTTATGATTATCTAAATATAATATATAAAATAATAAAAAATAATATATATAATAAACGTATCATATTCTAGATTTTTGAAAATTGTCGTATCGCCGTATCCGTATCGTATCCGATACATACCCGTACCCGTATCCATGCAACATAGATCTAAATGAGTATTTTGGAGATGAATTATGCATACAAGATAATGGTGATGCAATTGATGAGGTGAATTTGTATCGTTTGTATGAAGATTTTGTAATACCACGTACTGAAAATACTATATTAATTAAGGTACAATGAAAATTTATTTAGCAACCTTTCTTCCTTTCGTATTTAAATAGCTTAATTTAATAAGAATGCAAACTAGAAATCTTGAATATATTCTGATTGATATTCGTATACGTTAACATACATATATAAGTTGACATTTAATTTAAAAACGAATTAATTTGGCGTACAGACGGCAGTGAGAACCTTATCAAAGATAAATTCCAATTTGAATTAATGACTCCCATAAAATAACCACCCTATAACTGTGAATAGCGCCTATTCCCCTGAGTTATCAAGTTCTCCCATTATAAATAACTACTTGCATAATTAAATAGGGATCGACTAACAGTCCCCCCCATTCAGTCCCCTAAACTCCCCCCCACTAACTAACGGTCAAAGTACAACTGTCAGACATCTATTCAACTGTCAGACAAAGGAAAAAAAAAATTGAAAGTATTCATACCTACCCAATGAAGTATTCATACCTACTCAATGAAGTATTCATCACTAAAATTCAACTGGGGACCATTACTTTTCGGGGCCAGTAACTTTCAGACTGCATTGGGGACCACAACCAAAAAGTCACGTGGATCACACCACCAGTACTACATTCATTGATTAAATTAATTCACATACAAAATGAAAAGTATGAATACCTAAGATATCAAGTATTCATATATAATTCATCAAGTATTCATACCTAAGATATCAAGTATTTTAAAAAAAACTGGACACAATACCTACTCAACTTTTACACGTTTTTCAAGGTGGTTTTTTTTTCTCCGTTCACTCTAACCAATTTTTGGGACGATCTATGAGGAATTTTGCAAATTTAAAACCACGAACGTGTTCTACACAATTTTCTCTTTTAAATGAGATCCATGATGACATACTTTTACACGTTTTTCAAAGTATCAAATATTCATATATGGAAAGTATTCATACAAAATGGAAAGTATTCATACCTAAGATATCAAATATTCATATATAATTTATCAAGTATTCATACATAAGATATCAAGTATTTAAAGAAAAAACTGGACTCATATATAATGGAAAGTATTCATACAAAATGGAAAGTATTCATACCTAAGATATCAAGTATTCATATATAATTCATCAAGTATTCATACCTAAGATATCAAGTATTTAAAGAAAAAACTGGACTCATCTTTTACACATTTTACATGTTTTTCAAGGTGGTTTAATTATTGACAAAGTTAGTTAGAATGGGGGGACGTTTAGGGGACTGGAGTGCGGAGGACAATATCTTTACTCAATTAAATAACCCCTCTGTTCCGTACTCTCTCTTTGCTAAATCTTCACAGAAGATTAAAGAAAGAGAGAAAACGTTAGATATCTATACTTGATAATTTTCTTTCATTCGTAATTAATTTTAATGTTCAATTATTGCTAAATTGATTAGACAATCTCTTATACTCACCGAGTGAAGATGTCATTCCTCTATTTTATCTTATTTATATAATCTTTATATTATATTTATCTATTTGATTAGAATTTCTGAAAAGTAAAGATTTCTTCTATTTTATTTTCTGATATAATCTTTAGATCATATTTAGTTGATAAAATTTCTGAGAGTTATATAATTTCTGAAATTGTTTATTTATTAGGATGTATTAATTATTTGATAAAATCTGTTAATAATTGGTGGAAATTAGTATTTATTTCAATGGTCAATAGTTCCTGAAATTTCATAATTAAATTGCATAGTTTCAACTATTTCTTAAATGATAAGTATATCTTAAAACCGTATATTATGTGGATGTCAGAATTGTCGGTAGATTAATTAAATGATAATAAATCTCATAGATTAATTTCTCTTAGACTTCCACCGAAGTGCACCAAAAATTCTTGATTTGCATCTATTTATTTATTTTTATGGTAAGTTTTCACCGATAACCCTGGGTTTTTATTCACTGATAACCCTAAAGTTATTTTTATTACAAAGAATTATATTATAAAAACTTATCAATAATTTAATCCTATTCCTCATGAAATACCATTTCCATTATAATTGTCAATTAACAAATATGTTTTCGTTTAAATCGTATCAATGATATTTGGATTTTGTACTTAATCAAAATTAGTTTAGCAACAAGCTTGTCTAAATAAAAACATGTATAAATATTAATTTAGAAACCATGTTACATGGTTTAGGTCTGAGTTCTGAAGTAAGGAGTAACGTAGAGGCAAGAGTAAACTACCCCACAACAACAGCTACGGGCTTCCTGGGCTTTTTGTAAAACTAATTACTTATTCCTTTGTGTGCATCTTAATTTACTTATGGAATTGTGCATGTCGATTCGAACAACCCCTTTGGCTTTTGTTTAGAGAATAAAGAATAAGATTATTTCGTTTGGAACATATGACCTGAATGAAACATATCGATTGAGTATAATAATAGATTAAGAAAACGAACAATCACCGTGAGTTGAATGAATGGAAAGGCCGATACGCGGGGGCTGCTAGTCGCGATCGGGACCGGTATGCGGGGGCAGCTTATCTTCCAGTGACCCTTGCCATTACTATAATAGCATTCGGTGTCAGGAGAAACCTTTATCTTGGGAGCGTTTGTTACCGGAACAAACTTTCCTTTGCCTTTGTACTTGTGAGCCTTTTTCCTTTTCGCCTTTTTTATCTTTCTCCCACCATCTTGAATTATGAGGACATAAGAACTTTTCTTCATGTTGCCCTCAGCGACCCTCAACATCCCTTGGAGCTCCTGCAAACTCTTATCCATCCCATACATATGAGGAAGAGAGTTCAGGATAATGTCCGTTGTCAACTCTTTGCTCTACGGACCGTTAAGCTTCTCCAGTTGCTCCACATCGCTCGTCATACGAAGCATGTGAGAACTGATAGAACTGCTCTCTGCCATTTTGTGACTCAACAGAGACTTGGTCACTTTATACCTCTCAACACGTGATTGCTCTTGAAACATTTTCTTGAGCTGATTACACATGTCGTAGGATTTGGTATCCTTGAATCGCCTATGCAAATCAGGACCCATAATCCCTACAAGTAGGCTTTGCACATCAAGCTCATCATATGTGCTTGATGCGTTTAGTGACGTTGTCTGCTGTGGCGCCAAGTTTAGGCACTTCAGGGATTGGTGTATCGAGAACGTATTCTTTCTTTTCATGTCTCAGAACGATGGATAGATTATGGAATCAGTCCGTAAAATTGGATCCGTCTGCGTTTAGCTTTTCCTTATCGAATAAGGAACGTAATGAGAAAGACGTTTCTTTAACCATGTTTTTACATTGTTATAAGTAAAAATTTAGCTTTTGTTCATGTATTTGTTTTATTATAATGATAATAAAACTCCCACTACAAATTTGTTCCATTCCCGTTTTGTAGTAGGATCCAAGATCCCTATTTTCACTAAAAACCAAGGCAGTGTATGCATATCATGGTCATAGTTATCTTAGGTAAGCAACTCTTTCCTAATCATATCTCTATATGACTCTTGGTTTCGTTAAACATCGTATGTTTAACCGAAACTTTGCCCCGAGCCTAAAACTCTTTTAGAAATCATCGATAAGTAACCTCACTCTATTTTGTTTTGTTATGTCTCACATAACCCTCGACCACCAAAGGTAAAAGGCAATGCCTACTGAGTAATGGACCCATCAACCAATGAACAATGATGTGAGGATGATAGAGTAGGAAGGGCATACTACTTAATTCAGTGGGTTTGTGATTATGCTTAAACCAATAAGCTGTCAATTCTATACTGACCATAGCAACTATCCTATCATATAGTAATAGTTATGCGGCTATGACAATGCGTTAAATCTAATTTACGCATTTGCTTAAATCAGTAAGCTGTCAGTTCTATTGCTGACCATAGCAACTATCATATCTCATAGGAATAGTTATGCGGCTATGACAATGCGTTTAAATCTAATTTATGCATTTCATATCAAAGCAGTAAATTCTATTTACTTAAAACTGTAAATCTAATTTACCAGTTCAGATTACGTGAATAATTCACGTATATATCTATCAGTTTCTAATTCTTTCTTTTGCAGCAGTTGATTGTGTACTGTTTTCGTGTTCTAAACCATATAAACAATTTATATGAATAATAAAAACAGTTAATCAGTTTAGAATACATTAAGCAATTTGGTAATGTGACAAAGTCCCTTTTCGGCCAGTCATCAGGCAAGTAAAGGGGCTCCCAGGAAAGATAGAGAGTCACAAGGACTACTTAAGTACTTTCTTTCCTAGACAGAACCATCTCTTTACAAGGGAGATCGACAGCTCTTACTAACGTACTTTATTGCTTCATCACATTCTTAGATGAACTTAACGTATTGAAAATAAAAATGTAAAAGCAATTTGGTAACGTGACAAAGTTCCTTTTGGGCCAGTTATCAGGACACGTAAAAGAAGGGGTTACGTCGGAAAGCCAAACGAAAGTTCCTTTTCCAGCCTTTCCCTTGACATAACCTTATCTTTTACGTGTGGAGATCAACAGTTCTTACTCAGGTACTTTATTGCTTCATCACATTCTTAGATATACTTTTACACAGTCAAAGTAAAGAAAGTATAAAGTCACTTTTATCTTTCTCAGTCGGAAAACCGAACCAAAAAAATCACATTTTATTCGGTTCAGGTTTTAAGCTGCAAATCTAAGAATTAAAACTAATAATATATGTATGCATCCACCATGCATAAGGTATAATTATTTTAGAAAATCAATCAGCAGGAGAGAATATGCTCTGATACCACTGTTGGGTTTTGCTGTACCCTTTGATTAGGTTAAGTATGCGGAAAGTTCGTAAAACAAAAATTTTACTTTTAACTTAACCCTAGGATTAAAAGAGTTACATCGGAAAGTCAAACGAAAGTTCCTTTTCCAGTCTTTCCCTTGACATAATCTTTTAATCCTACTTAGGATCTACTCCCCGATTGATTTCTAAAATAATATTTATTTAACATTTAAATAAATATAAATAACATTTATACCTTGTTTCCAAATTACAATTGGAATGCAGACCGAGCGAGAAGACCGGATCTGAGCAATGTCTTCTTTCGGAGCAAGGACTTCTCTCGGAGCACCAAACATATGGTGCCTCTATAGGTTATCCACCAGGACTAACCAGAGAGCGGTTTATTTCTTTTGCCAGAAATACTGTAAACCGCGGTATTACGCAAAAACACTATTCACGGGAAAAAGACGAAATAGCAGAATTCCCGACCGGCAGTTATTCTGATTTTACTAAAAGGCAAAACAGAAATATCGTGACTTTTGGGAAAACACTATTCACTGAAATCCCGCAAACACTATTCAACAACTCGGAAGATAATACGTATCAGATACGTATAACTTTCGTTTAAACCACAACACTATTTGGGAGAGAAAACGAGAAAGAGAACGACAACCGAACCAATTCGAATCGAACTCAGACTTTTCGAACTTTTCAACTTATGAATTCTCTTACCCCTACCCCTCTATTTATAGGGTTAGGGAGGTACTTGTAAGCTGCTTGCAGCAGAGGTGCTTGCAAGTTGCTTGTAAGCTGCTTGCAACAGAGGTGCTTACAAGGACGTGCTTGTAAGCTGCTTGCAGCAGAGGTGCTTATGTGGATAGGATTGATGACTTGTCATGTGGATAAGGACGAATCTGAAAAGATCAGAATGCCCTCGCCCCGAACACAATTAATATCCGTATAATTATTCTGATAATTACATTTCTTGCGGTTGTTGATTTCAGTAATTTATACAACGTGTCCTACACGTTTATAAATTAACCGGTTAACTTTTATACAACGTGTCATACACGTTTATAAATTAACTAATGTTTTTGCTTGTCATTTTTACATGACATTTATAATATAATTATATCAAGTATAATTAATTATAAACCATCTTATTATTGATCATAATCAATTTATAATCAATCAATAAGATTCTCCGATTAACTCCTATAGGTGTGACCCGATAGGATCTGTGTTATGTTGGTAAATAGAATTAAAACCGTTTTAACTTCTATAATCATGAGAGGCATATGGCAAAACGCATCATGACCATCCAATTACACAGATAATGATGTACAGTACAATATCACGATCCAGTAAACTATTTTACTCGTGTTTAATTCTTTTGTCTCATAGCTGTCAGATTAATTTCAAGGTAGGTTTGTGTCATCCTTGTAAATTAATCTTTTCTTGATCTTGAGCAGATTATCAAATATGATTACTCTTGTATTCATACTGCTAGCAGATATTCTTACTCTATCAAGGGGCCCAGTGACACTATAACTCGTATAATAAATACGAGGGACAATAGTACTTTTGGTAGACCATCACTACCTCAGCTAAGTTATGTATACCGAAGAGCTACCGTTATAGCTACTTTTTACAGATAGCGTTAGGTAACAATCACACATACACATCTCTTAGTTAGGAAAGATGAATACCTCATACTTTAGAATTTAACACTGAATGAAAGCATTAATGACACGAACACAATTCCGTATAATGTTTCATTCGGGGTCTGTCAAATACCATGTTCTCTAACATGTATATATGTGATTAAATTGACAACTCATTGTCTATGGTCAGTAAAACTTTAACCATCATTTAATCCACATACTAACCTTTAATTGGTTAATTAGTGTTCTTTGCTAATTACCTCGGTCAGTGACTATTAAGAATATTTATCATCTATATTATGAAGTTCTACTCATTTCGAATCCGAATGCCGAAATGATCCATAATTCGATAAAACTCAAAGAACAAAATGATAATATTATTAATCATTCAATTCATGAACAAAGCTTTATATAATTAAATTATCATATTATTGACTTCTAGATTATTACACTAATAATCTCCCACTTAAGCTAGAGTCAATCATATTGCCCTGCTAATTATACAAGTCTCCATTTTCTCAAAGATCTCATAGATCCCAAGAAAATCTCACAGCCTATCTTCTATGTGTTCCAGACCCATAGAAGCTGTATGCATCCGGTGCATGACTTGAGTTAGAGTTTTGTGAGTGGATCAGCTGTGTTGCTGACTGTGTCAACTCTACAAATCTTTACATCACCTTTGTTTATGATATCTTATATCAGGTGATAACGTCTTATTTTTACTCGAGTTGTCACGGTCGGTTTGGAAACTTGTATCGGTGTAACTATTTACAACGAGTTCAGAATCACCGCCGTAGATAAGGATCATATCCTTATTTCTTCTCAAGTACTTCAGGATATTCTCTGCAGCGTTCCAATGTTCCAAGCCTAGATTAACCTGATATCTACTCATTACACTTAAAGCGTACGAGACATCAGGGCGAGTGCACAACATGGTGTACATGATAGACCCAATAGCCGAAGCATATGGTACTCTACTCATCACGCTTC
Source organism: Carex parvula (assembly GCA_025461045.1). Classification (NCBI taxonomy): domain Eukaryota; kingdom Viridiplantae; phylum Streptophyta; class Magnoliopsida; order Poales; family Cyperaceae; genus Carex; species Carex parvula. Next base: position 124,680 of record JAJGRW010001050.1, on the reverse strand, counting down.
GCTCATCAGTTGTCATAAGACACTGAGTCTTGCTAAGTTGAACACCATGCGACGTTGACAGGAATCCCTTCTTGGAATCCTGTATGCTGAACCGATTCAGCACTTTTGTCAATGTACGTGCTTTGACTCAATCCTATGAGTCTCTTTGAACTATCTCTATAGATCTTTATGCCTAGTATATAGACAGCCTCGCCCAAATCTTTTATTGAGAACACTTTCTTTAATGAAGACTTGGCTAATTTGAGAAAAGGAATATCATTCTTGATTAGGAGTATGTCGCCTACATATAAGATTTAGAAAAGCGATGGCACTCCCACTAGTCTTCCTGTACACACAAGGTTCTTCTTCGCATCTGACGAAGTCAAACTTTTTGACTTCTTTGTCAAACCGAAGATTTCAACTCCGTGATGCTTGCTTCAATCCATAAATGATCTAAGAAGCTTGCACACTTTCCCAGCATTCTTTGGATCTTCAAAACCTGAGGGCTGTATCATATACACGTCCTCTTCTAAGTTTCCGTTTAAGAAAGCGGTTTTGACATCCATTTGCCATATTTAGTAATCATGAAATGCGGCAATTGCTAGGAGTATCCGTATTGACTTGAACATAGCCACGGGCGAAAAAATTTCATCATAATCAACTCTTGAATTTGTTTGAAACCTTTCGCTACTAGCCGTGCTTTGTAAACAGTCAAATTACCATCCATGTTTGTTTTCCTTTTGAAAACCCACTTGTTTCCTATGGGTTTTACCCCATCAAGTGGTACGACTAGGTTCCAGACCTAATTGTCGTACATGGATTGCATTTCGGATTTCATGGCCTCCAGCCATTTATCGGAGTCGGGCCTATCCATTTCGGATTTATGAACATAGAATCTCTCAACAATGAGTTGGATGTTGTACAACATGAAGGAGTCGAGGTTGATGATATTGAAAATACAGAAGTTGAGGTTCAAGGTGAAAGATATGTAGAAGAAGGTGAATGAGTTGTATAAAATGAAGTAGATGACATGGAAGATGAAGATCATGAATTATTGCCACCGGCTGTTGGTGATGTATTTGATTCGATTGATGAAGTACGCCAATATTATGAATTATATGCGAAGAAAATTGGATTTGGTATTGTCAAAATGTCAAACCACAAGAAGAGGGGTACTACCGTAGTCAACCATTACACGTTTGCCTATGGCAAATGCAAACTGCCATTAAGTCTTGATGATGGACCTGTCCCATAGAAGAATAAGGGTTATATAGGGACAGGTTGTCAGGCATGTGTTAAATTGGGAGATTCTGATTTGAGTGAAAAAAAGGTAGTAAAGAAAGTGTTTTAGGGCATAATCATGATTTGGTACCTGAAACAACATTCCTTATTGCATGATTCCGAGATATCCCAAACCAATACCATAAATTATTGGAGTTTAATGAAGACCAAGGTCTTGCTGTATCAGTTAATATCAATCTTGTAATAAAAACTGCTGGAGGTTATATGCGATGTCCTTTTACTCGTAGAGATGCATGGAATCATATTGATAAATACAAGAGGTTGAAATTGCAGTCTATTGGTGGGAATGATGCTCAATTACTCTTTGAGTACTTTGTAGTGAATGAAAAGATCGATAGAGATTTTTTTCTATAGATACGAATATACAACTGATGGGCGTTTATGGAGCATATTTTGGGCTGATGGCCGTAGTCGAGCATCTTACAAGTATTTCCACGACGTTGTTGTTATGGATGCAACATACTTGACAAATAGGTAATAATCTTGTTTTTTTCAGAATAAATGTCATTATTTTAAATTTTTTTTACTAGGATATGTGAGAATATGTACCAATACTATGATATAAAAAGACATATGTAGGTATAAATACCTAGTTTATAAGAGTAAATACATGTAGCAATTGAAATTAATACAACAATATATATGTATGGTTAATAATTTATCTTTTTCGATGTGTGTCAGGTAAGATATGCCTCTTGTGTTATTCGTCGGTGTTAACCACCATGGTCAGACCATTATGTTCGCTTGTTCTTTGCTCGGTAGGAAAAGTGTGAAAGATTACAAATGGTGCATTGCCAGGTAAAAATACTTTCTAATATTATCAATAAACCAAATTTATATAGGTGTATTTGTATTAGATCTTGCATAGTTGGCTATTAATACTTTTGCATTTCTCTAGGTTTTTGGAATATATGAACGGTGTGAAACCATGAGGTATTCTTACCGATCAGTGTGCAAGCATTGAATCTGGTATACGACATGTATTGGAACTTGAAACAGTACACAGATACTGTTCTTGGCATATCTTGCATAAGCTACCGAGTAAATGGGGATTCGTGTCTGATAAAGTTAAGGCGTGCTGGGTGCCTAGATTGTCCCATAGCTACCTCGCATGCGGCACTGTCACTACCCGCAGGGCATGCTGAGTGTTTACTTATGCGATTTGAAAGGTTTTCCGATCTTGCGATTGACTTTTGGGCTACCAAGACTGAAGTATTTTAGGTACGCAATTATATTCTTTCTCTATACTACCCCATAGTTGAAATATCCCAAAGACCCTACTTAATCTAAGTGCTTCCTAATATAATATAAATGTACAATTTACTCTATCCTGCCAAGGGAGCCCACTGGGTTCTAACCTAGTCTTTGAACCGCTGCTAAGCCTCGTTAGCCGAAGTGCTTGGAGTACTTACATGCATTATCCTTCTCACACAAGGATGCAACGACTTAACATCTATTGGTATGTGGAGGGTCATTGGCATATAGCAGACAGAACTAAGTATGCAGACGTAATAAAAAAGAATTTAAAATAATAAAGAAAACTCAAATCATCATAAACAAAACATAAACATATACTAAAACATAATTAAGAATTCAAGTACAACCCTCACCCTAGAGATGAGAAGTTTAGTTTCTCATGGCCATGAAAAAATAAAAGAAATAAAATAAGAAGAACATAGATTACAACCCAATTGAAGATGGAAGAACCCCTGCCTCCTTAGATGACGCATTTTTCTCTTGCTTGACTTCCGATGGCTACTATTCTCTCTCTAAGTAACTCTCTAACCTAACCTAGCAATGAGGATTGCTAGTCTACTATATGGATTTGACACAATTAAACACGCACACTAAATCCTATTACAAGAGGAGTATTTATAGCCTTCCTAAAATGAAAGGTGGAGTAGTGGAAGTAGTGCAGGTGGTGGAAACTTAGAGGGCACTCAAAGTTTGGATAGATGAAGTAAAAAATAACTATGATTGCTTGGCTCTGAAGTAAACGCGTCCTTTAGAAGGCCCATCAAAATTCGTGCTCTTTTAGAAGGCCCATTGAGAAATCACCTATTTTTAGGATAGTCCACGGATCGTGCGGCATCAGGGTATGCTGCATGCGACATAGAGGAGGCCGCACGGCTTTCTGACTTAGCAAATTTTCTTGTACTTTTTGCCATATTGCATGTTGTGCACTTCGTGTGAGGTGTTGCATGCTCCGTGTAGTGTCCCATTTTGACGCATTATTCAGAAAATCGCCTAAATATGACACTTTTGATCTGTTTTTGTCCTAAATACGTAACTTTCTCAAAACCTGCCAAAAACACCTAAAAACACGTTTGCAGTAAATAAATCGGAAAAATAGTTACTTTGCATTCACTTTTTGCCATTTTTCGAAAAAAAAGATAGTGATTTTCGCTATATATTTTTGATTCATCACCAACATCATTCGTAACTTTGTACATTGCAAAGGGGCGTACCAATGGTTCGTATAAAACAATCACTTTATTAAAAAAAATTTCAACGTAATGTGGTCCAAGCTTTAAGTCCACCAACTACATTGTGTGGTTTCTCTGAGATAACATGGTTTAGAAACCAACTGAAGTTGCATATTATTACTGTACAATTTTAAAATGTGACACACAATAAATCCTATGAAAGCATACATTGATATCTCATGTAAATAAGCATTAAACATGTAATATGCAAATAAATTTAATAAAAGAAAATGAAGTGACTCTCAACCAGCTTCAAAATAGTTTTCTCTCGTCGATTCACCTTCTTCAAATAAAACAAAGTAGAGGTAATTAGTAAAGTTAAAAATCTGTACTTATTTATTAAAAAAAATAAAAAACTATCATTGTCTTTATCTAAATTCAAATTACATTATTTCACAAAATATCTACAAATTTGTTTAAAATTTACAAATCTTTTAAGACATCTCCAAAAATTATTTTGTGCCACTAGTTACTTAGCAAGGTTGTGTTGTCGTGTGAAAATGACACTTACGGAGAATAAATTTCATAATTGGATAATAATTTTGGAGACCTTACATTTATAACAAAGTGTGAACACACACATAAATATCTAATAATCATTTAATTGAAATTTTTGAGAAGATATGAAAGTGGCATACAACAATTTTATTTCTGAGGTAATTATAAAAAAAAACACGATATAAATGAATAGGCTAGAAAACATAAATGAAAGAGATTTAAAAAAAATGCAATAATACATTTATTTTTCTCCAACATCGGTGACCAAAAAAGATAAAATATAAGAACAAAGATCAAATTTAACTATGCTTAGTGGATGCATTTGTAAAACAACTTCTCTATTAGCGTCTGGAATAAATAATTTACTACTAGACTACTAGTCACCTACATATGATGTTGAGAGAGTGCATCCGGTGCGAAGGAACAAAAAACACATGCTATTTATTAAGACAAACATTATTTAAAACAACAAAAAACACATGCTATTTATTAAGACAAATATTATTAAAAACAACTTCTGTTACAATTTCATTAAAAGAAAAATGTTATTTTAAAATAAGTCGGACGTGAATCTATTGGAATTTCATTAAAATAAAAAACTTGAATTTGAGTATAATGGATTTCATGTCCGTTCGACTTATTTTAAGATTTATGTGCACAAATATTAAAGCTGACGCGCATACTTATTGAAGCAATTCGTACAGATTTTAAAACAGATCGGACATACTGGAAGTCTGGAACTCATCAATTCAAATTGAATCCGATACCAATCAGATCCAATTGGTCCCCTCAATTTTGAGTAAATCTCGGCGCCTCCATTTCAAATGGTTCCCGAAACTAAATTAATCCGGCTTTGAATCAAACTCAAAGATTGAGAATCAGATATCTCCGACTCCGAGGATAACATGGTTGACCAGTCAACACAGAAATCAGCGGGACAATAAAAAAAAATAATAAATCAACGCATTAATAATATTCTCAAAATTTTCATCGGCGGGAAAATAAATCCGATAACCCGCCGCATTATCCCTTTCATGACGTCTTGACCTCAACTCTCCTTCCTCTCTTGTTCTTCAGAGAAGCCTCTACTTTGATTTGATTTTAGTTCATTTTAAATTCAAGATTTTTTCAATTTCTTGCTAGGTCCCAAATAGAGGAATGGGAATCCCAAATCTACTGAGAGTTATGAAACCCTTCATCGAACCCGTGCATATAAAAAAATATTCTGGCCGAAGGGTAGAAACTCATTTCGCCCCCTTTTTCCAATTACTTCCCACATTTTTTGCATTTAATCTATTGACGTGATTTTTTCTCCCGATTTTTTCTAGGTTGGTATAGATGCATATTCATGGCTTCATAAGGGAGGTAAGCTCGTCTTTGCTCTGAAATTAATCTGGTAAATGCACATTGGTAAGGTTTTTTGCAACTTCAACCCTAAAGTTTTACCATATCTATTAAATAATACTCGGCATTCCAAACAGTTGCAAATACAAAAAAAAAATGAAAAAGAAACATTGGAGTTTCTGCCTGCTGCTTCCAAAAACACATGGGTGGGGATTTTTGCAACTTTTCCCATATCTATACATTCAGCATTCGAACTTGCACAATATCCAAACAAAAGCTTGAAATTAATTTTAAGAGCTTATAAATAGCTAAAACTGTACATACATATTAAGTTAGATCTTGGTTCAAAATATATTTGAACCCAAAACTTTTCTGTTTCAATTTATTATTGATTTTCCTGCATAAGTTGTAATGGTGCTTATTGAACTTCATTAAGTACATGAACTCTAAAGAGAAAACTTCTCTTGTTCATTTCTTTTCCTTGTTAGCTTATTCATGTAGCTTGGAACTATGCATGAAACCGAGAACTGAGGCTGCAAAAAGATACCTGAACTATTTCATGCACTACATAAACCTCATGCGCCACAACAGCGTTACACCTATTGTGGTCTTTGATGGAGGCAACTTACCATGTAAATCTGACACAGAAGCTGAACGGCACAAGTAAGATTATTTTTTTCTTTTCAACTCTCTAAGGCTTTGCCCATAGCCACACACCCCCCCCCCCCCCCTACACACACAAAAACCACTTACGGGCTTCAACTAAAAAAAAGGGACAAATACCAGTTTCTGCAAATTTGCATTTCTGTCCAGTAAATATGCATTTGGCACCCTGATTGTAGTATGCTATGTGTTATTAATTATATGTTGACTAACATATTCTTATAGTTGGAGACAATGAAGGCCGATCTTCTGCTATAAAAAAATGAAGATACTACTTTCAAATTTGCTTTATTTCTTATTATATTAGTTTTTTAGTTTTGGATATTCAAATATTGTAACTATGTATGATGTTAACTATATAAATGATTTTAGCCTATCATTATTTCAATTACCTTAGGGCTTTTTTTTTTTTTTTGAAAAGCTTGACAGCGGCTGCCAAGTTGCTTGTATTACTAAAATGGTCCATTACATCAGTATTACACCTTAGGGCTTTTATTTCTGCAAGATAATGTAATAAGCATGTTCGAAGTAGTGTGCAATGAAGTAAACGACTAAAAATATTGAGAGTGAATATCTGCAAAGAAGCATAATATTTTGTTAAATTAAAAATAGAAAAATATTTATGTGATGTTAGGAGGAGGGAAGCTAATCTTGCAATAGCTAAAGAAAAGCTTTGTGAAGGGGATGTTGGAGGTGCTACTGAGTACTTCAAAGTATGTCATATTTATCCTTAATTTATTTCAACGGAAATGTTATGTACCCATCAGGCCATACATAGAGCATGAATGTATCCTCTTTACTGTTCTATTCTTTTTACACTTCAAAGGATGTCCAAACCAGAAGTACATTCCTTTTTGTTTAGTTTAAAAAAAAAATGCAGGTGCAACACGTCTTATAGTGATGTGAGCTTTCTGTGTCACTCTTTTATATGTAATATTTTCCATGTTTCAAAGTTGCACATGAGATGCTTCGCATTTTGCAGGATATAGCATGACACTTTGATGCTTTGTATGAGTGTGCATAAAATTATTCTTCGAATTTATTATGTTGCATGTGTGTGCTAAGTTCATGAACTGTTTAAACTTTATTGTAGAAAGCGGTGCATGTAACTCCTTCAATGGCTCATCAACTAATTCAGGTGACGTTCAGATGTTTCTTTTATTTTCTGTTTCTTCTGTTTTTTCGCAAGATAAAAAAGCTCCTGCCGATTTGTATTTGCCTTTTTGCAAAATGTGTTTAAAACTTCTCAAGTTTGCAAAATATCCTATTTGGATGGACAAGGGAATCCAATGGAACACTCTTGTTGCTTTAAAGTGCACTTTTTCTTTGATCCATTTCTTTTGGACAAGACAATTATTTGGCTTCAACTTTTTTTCTCTTGTGAATTAATCACTTCTAGAACTTTAGATACTAAGGTTGGAGAGAGTAGAATTCTTGGTTGCACCATATGAAGCTGATGCACAATTAGCATATCTCTCCAGCCTGGAAGAAGAAAGAGGGGGTATTTCTGCAATTATAACAGAAGACAGTGATCTAATTGCATATGGCTGCCCTGCTGTAAGCAACATTTTCATTTTATGAATTCGCATGCATTTCTGCAAAATCTTTGTATGAAGGAGCATTATTGTAGCTGTTTTTTTTAAGATTATATTTAAGATGGATCGGCATGGGAATGGTGAAGAGTTTCTGTTGGACAAAGCATTTAATATTGTGACAAAAGAGCTGTCTTTCAAGGGATTGGATAAAAATCTCTTTACAGGTATACTATTTGAACTATGGAAAGCTAGTTTCCTTCTAATACCAGATGATTTTGCTGGTAATAATAATTTGACTTTTCTGTGTAAATAAATCAGGATCTTTTAATTTTTTAATTTCGTAGGCATGTGTGTATTGGCCGGTTGCGACTTTTTACCCTCTATTCATGGAATAGGTGTAAGAAGAGCTTACTCCTTGGTCTCCAAACATAGAAACTTAGACCGTGTAAGGCCATTTCTTTCTCCATTTGATATGAACTTTAAATGGGTAGAATTATTTGCTTTACAGTTCAGAGGATGGTCAGGTGCTGAAAGATTGAACATCTCTTCCAACGTCCTCTAAAGATTTATGATTTGTTTGCAAAAAGCTCTCAATATTTTACTGGAAAGTAAAACCCAACAATTTGCATATTGGTACTTAGCACTAACCTTCATAAGATATTTGCAACTAAAACTCAACCCTTGTATCTATGGGATGGAGTAGATGCTTTTCCATAAATATTCCCCAACTCTACTCAGCTTCTTGATTTGCTCTGCATTCTGTAAATATTAACTATCCTATTGTGAAGTTTTAATTCTATGTCTACATAAATATGTTTAAATAGATAAACTATGTTGGGTAATTGCAAATATTGAAAAGCCAGGGACAAGTTGCAAATGCTGTAAAATATTTGTAGTAGTTTGCAAATGACCCAAGTACTGTACTAACAGGAAAACATGAGCATTTTAGTAAATTATGTTACTGGAGGGTTGAATTCCAATTTCAGGTTCTATCGGAGCTAAAGCTTGACAAAAGATATACTGTCCCGGACAATTATGAAGATTCTTTTATTAAAGCCCTATCAGTTTTCAATCATGCCACAATGTAAGATTTACTGTTAGCAAAATTGAAATTTCTCTTGTTGCTACTTTTTTGGGTGTACGTTGTTGTTAAATGGAGAAGGTTCAATCCCGCAACCATAATTTGCTCATGGAGGACTTAAAACCTCTTGGAAGTCTTCCCACTAGCTAACCTGCTACAACTTGAAATACTAGGCAAGTCACCAAGTTGGACCCTACAATGTCTTATTCTAGCAAATTAAGTCTCAAAATACATGGGATGAGGAAGCTACATGGTAAATATTGATGTTATTTTAATTGCATTTATAACCTTTGATACGCAGATATGATGCGGAGACCAAATCTCTAAAACCATTAAAGCCTTTAGGAGATGGAAATATGCAATATTTGATAGGAGACTTGAGTATTCTTGGACCGTATCCTAAAGTATTTTATCATACCATGATTATGCATGAACTAAACATGAAACATATTAATATCCTTAACTAGAATGGAAAAGAGATATTTCACCAAAAATAGCTACAGGAATTGCTGAGGGCTTCTTGAACCCTATTACAAAGGAGGCATTCAATCTTATACCTTCTCTGAGAAAGGGAATTAAAAATGCGAAGATTTCAATATTGGATAGCACAAAAGAAAATTACGTACAGATTTCACCGATGGGTGATGCATACACTAGCATCTTCTCTTCTGAATCAACCACACAAGACATGAGAGGTTAGTTATTATTAACCTTTTATATTTTTAAATATGCAACTTTCAAAAGGAAATACTAAATTGTCAGTTACTCTGGAGTTGATTAAATTTTCTATTCTGTTATTTTGGAGAAATGTGTCAACATTGTTGAAAGCCATCTATATCTCTTTGGTTTTCATTAAACTAAAGTAAACAATTTTATAATATAATTAAAAAAATGCAGTTTTCTTTGTCATAGCAAGCCAGTCTTACTGCTTCAAATTGCTATTTATTGGTTCAAGTGTAGCAAACACCATCCAGGTTCTTTAATTATATGCAAAATTGAAATGAAATGATTCAATATAAGATAATAAAATTGAAATGAAATGAAAGTATTATTATCCCCTTTCGGTCCTTCAAGTTGGGAAGTTACACATTTTGGTTGCTGAACATTTCAACTGGGCCAGGTTTGTCCTAGTTTTTAAAAGATATGGAAATTCATACCATTATCCACATCAGCAAGATGGCATGGAACAAAATTTTTGGGTTTATAAACTCAACACTGGCATCAACAAAATGAGCAGGAATGATACATGTAAATTAGAGATATCAAAGCCCATGTCAGTGTATGCAAAAGGTGTATGATGCCATGAAGCAAAAGGAAACTCCTCACTGCTATTTATACTTCCAGTTCACTGTGCTGACCTGGTTGCTGGAGTGGAAACTAACATCGGTTGTATTCCACCTTTGAAATACAAGTTTTTTTTGTTTGAAAGCTTTACAGAGGCTGCGAAGTCGTGAGTGGGGCTTGAACTCTGGACCTTTGAGTAACCACAATCCTAGGACCTTTTCTCCTAGCTAGCTGTGCTACCGCCCCATCTCAAAGTTAGCAGGACAATATCCATACCAATGTAAAAGTTCATGAACCCAAAATGAGATCAAACTTTATGGACTAAAACGGAACAAGCGTAATGCTTTCTAATGTGATGTACAGGGATCTTTTCTTTTGGTGGGTCAGAAACTGAATAAAACACGAAAATCCAAGTTTAAAGAGCATATATAAGTTGGCATAATTTACTCTAATAAGCAGTTGATTAATTCGTCAACTCTTCCTTTTTAATATGATGTATGTACATCCTTTTGATTTCTTTCCTTATTTTGAAAAATGTCTGAACAGTAGTGGAAGATGAAATCTCAAATGAAATGTACATGAAGGATTCATTGGCACTTGGCAAATTAGTGACAGAAGAATCAGAACAAAAAGTTTCTGAAACTATGAATAGAAGTGAAGGAGAAATCAGGATTCCTGATAACAATCCTTTCAAGAAGCGGAAAATAGAGGTATGCAAAGAAAAGGAAAACAGTGCATCGATATCCACGGCAGATTTTGCAGAGCAGTCGGTAGTTGTGAATAGTATTCCAGTATCTCAAGAGAGTGTGGGTTCAAAACCAAAAGAAGTTTTAAATAATTCGAAGGGTAAAACTGCAAAAAGGGATGTAAATGCAAAAGTTGGCAAGGGGAAATGCGGTAAAAAGAATCAAGATGAGAAAGGTGGAATTTTGAATTTTTTGTGCGGCTTTAAATTTTTGTTATTCTATTTTAGAAAATTGATAATTATTTGTTCAATTTTTCATGATCTGCTCTCCAAAACGGGGAGATTCTCTGTTAGCTGTCCGACTGTTATCTTCAATGATGTTATTGTTGTTACATTTTATTGTTACTCCAATTTCTTTTATCAAAAATAATTTGGCATTCAACTGATAATTTTATTTATAAAAAGCCTACAAGTTAAAGTCCTTGCAAAGAAAATATCTCTTTTCTTTTAGATCAAAGAATAACTTGTCTTTGTTACGTTCATTGCTAATGGAAAAAATAAATTAACTCTGTAACCTTACATTGTTTGTATTGCTATTATTTTTCGGACAAGGGTGTATGTTTGTTTAGGCTCGGTTAAGATATAGAATATACATCGAGTATTATTGAAGAGTGAAGTTATAGTAAAAGCGCATATTGATTCGTATTTTGGATCAATCCCCATTTACAAAAAGCAAATAGTCAATCTGAATAGCATATTGATTCGTATTTTGGATAAATCTCCATTTACAAAGAGCAAATAGTCAATCTGAACAACATGATCATTATACAAAAATGTTGTTCATCATACAAAAATGTATTTGCAGATCAATTTTTTACTATTGTTTTAGATAAGTAAAAAATCACTTGATCTCAAGATTTTAAATTTTTTAAAAGTAGTGATTTTCTACCTATTTATAAAAATAGTAAAAATCTAAAAAATATATAGAATTTAGTCTGCAAGTATATTTTTACATGGACATGTTTGTAGAGGCGGACTCACATTGAGTTGCAGATTCAAATCGAATGTTTATGATGATATAGAAATATATAGAATCCGTCCCCGCATGTTTGATGATTCAAATCGAATGTTTGGACTTTAAGAGAGAAATAGTGATCTAAAGTACGGACCAATGTGCTAAACATAGAACCATAGACTCACTTTATTATTGAATATGAATATAAATACAAATACAAATAATTTGAAAGAAATAATTAATTTTAACAGAAACATAGACATCTGACGTACATTCATAAAGGTTGATAATATATTATTTTCATTACAAATTTACTAGTTAGTATATTAGCTAACATAAATTACTCACTAATTTTGTAATACTATTAGTCAAAGTACGTCAACAAATAATAAATCTTAGTAAAAAAATAAAAAAAGATGAGTAGGTTTAATTGAGTATTGTTGAATTGGTAATAAAATTTCATATAAAATTGAATGCTCAAATTAAGGTTATATATGAATTAATGAAGCGGATATTTACCGACATTTTTATTAATACCCAAAAAAAAAACAAATTATCAAATCTGCTCCCACCCCAAACTTATTTTTATTTCTACCCCAAACGCCCGTGGGCTGGGCGGTTCAATTTCCCCACCTAACCGCCCAGCAACTGGACGGTCCACTACCCTGATCTGACCTCCTAGCAGCTGGGCGGTCTGCTATAAAACCCCTATAAAATAGGTTTTTTCTCTCTCCTGAGCAGCACAGTATTCATTCCCCAATCCAACAAATTTTCAGAACCGAAAGAGAGAAAGAGAGGCGATTTTGAGGCGAGTTGAGGTATGGACAGTAACAAACGAGGTAAGAAAGCGAGCAACCGAGATCGTGGCGTAGCGAGATGAGGGTCAATTAGTGATCGAGGTAAAAATGAGGAAAAAAAGTACAAGTGTCAAATATGTCGTGATTTTTTTAATTGTGAGACATGTAAGCTGGAGAAATGGAAGAAACGACATGTTCAGTATGAAATTTCAGACGATGACTTTGTGGAAAATCCCTACGGCTTTAGTTTGAAAAAGAAGAAAGTTGATCCAGAGCCTCCAGCATCGGACGATAAGTTTGTTCCGTGTACTGGTAAGGCTACCACTTCGTCTGCTGTGACTGATCCAGATCAGGCAAACTCTGATGATGACTTTGTTCCATGCACTTTCAAGGCTCGTTGTAAGAAGTAGATTTTTTAAGAATTTATGTTGTAGAATTTTTAGAAATTTATGTCGCAGACTTTATTTCATTAGTTTTGTGTTTGTTTATATTTTATGTTGTTAGTTTTTGTATACGTAATTAAGTAATAAAAATAACAAAAATAAAGCATATAAAATAATCGAGGCAAATAAAAAATTGCATAGTTCACAAACTACCAATTAGAATAGTTCACAATATACATCTAAAATAGTTCATAACATAATTTAACAAAACTTGGTAATCAGCGACGACGGCCGAACAAACTCAAAATACGACGTCTGGGTCTAGGTGCAGCTGGTTCTGCGGCACTACCGGATGTCTCTCCATGGCTACTACCGGTTCCTGGGCTTTCATGAGTGCGGTGGCTACTACCGGTTCCTGGGCTTTCACCCCTGCGGTGGCTACTACCGGTAGCCTCAGCAACAACTCTAGCATTTTCTCTTTCGTTAGCTTCGTTAATGGCATCTGCATTGCATTCCAGTTGAAATAAAATCAAAATAAAATATAAGTAAACAAATAAAATATAAGTAAATAAAAGGAATCAACCGTACCTGCTCGCTGCCTGTCAGTTGTTGAACGGCGGGCCTTAAATCTTAATTTCTACCCAAATCTTAAGGAACCTCTACCTTTGGATTAAACATCTTTAGCGTCTATCTATGAATTAAGACAATCGAACATGAGAATTTTAGTGTGGATTAAGATTTAATTCTACTTTTGTTGCCGAACGACTCCTGTAGTTGCAGAGTTTGTATTATAGAAGATCCGTATGAATAAATCAGAAGGAATTAGAAGAAAATTCTTAAAATTGGAAAAATGAAAAATTGGAAAATGGAAATTTTTCTTAGAGAAATTAGTAGGGATTAATTACCTTGACGTGACGATTACATCTTACAAATGTCAAATGTCATCAAAATTGTTGATCTGGACATATGTCCATTTCATTAATTGCCGATATGTTTCTCACAAGTCACAAAGAAGAATAAAATGCTGATATCATCATTCATGTACTAGCACATTCAAATGAATTATGCTTTTTCTTCACTTCAGCATTCATTATGATAGTTTGTTGCTGGCACATAAATATGAACTTCTATTCATTTCTTGCTAGGAATATTAGCGCAAAATCCAATTTGATTAAAACTTGCATTTTCAAAATTCATGCGAATCACTACAAATATAAATTATCAAGTATCAAATTAGATTATTAATGACCAATTTTTATCTCCGTTTTCAAAGTCTGAGTCGATTTGAACCGCTCATCGTGATCTCCATATTTAAATATGCTTGGAGACCAAATTTTATATATTTTTTAATTTATTTACTATTTGTTTAGATAATTAAAAATTATTCTTTTGGATGGTCCATAATTGATAAGCCTTAATTATATATACTTTCGGTTAGGGTTTTGATATCTCACAAACTTATCTATATTCCAACCCGTATTTTGTACCAAAATATGTGTTTAAAACTATTAAATCGGTCGTATTTCATTGAATATCTATAGAATGTGGTACTGCTGCAAGTTTGTTCTTATTTTGCAGGAATCAGGCGAAATCGACGAAGAATCTGGAATTGAGAAGTCTCTACACGGTCCGTATGCCATCTCATGCGGACCGTGTCAATCTCGACTCAACTGATGACATGACCACTGACTCGACCACAGAAGAAACATAGGCACATGGTCCGTGTATCTTTTCACACGGGCCGTGTCAAGCATTTCCGGAAACATAACTGTATTTTGGAAATAAAGGTTGAAAGAAGGAAGGTCGGCTAGGAGGCTATATAGGCGGGATCCTTAGCAACAGAGAGGTATCTTAGACGTTTCTGGAGCTAAGGAAGAGATTTCTAGGGTTTGGTCTTGGCGGCTAAGCTTGGAGACGAAGTTGAGAAGCGAAAGACGCGAATTTTCGACGGATCTTCTTTGTTCTTCGGGTTTTGTCATGGCTACTTCTTTTATTATCTCTTTTATCTGTTTTAGAACTATGTTTGAGTAGACTTCTTAGTTTCTAGGGTTGTAATATAATCGGATGTTTTGTTTTGCATGCTAGTTACTTGGATTTTCGTGTTGAAATTTGTGTTTGCTTGATTCTGTTTGATTTTAATTGCTTAGATTAAATTGTTTGATTTATATTGGTTTACCACTAGATGAATAGCCACATCTAGAAGGTACTTTGGCCCTTATAATCTCTCAACCAAACTAAGTGCATGAGGTAGGATTAGTGATCCGAAGATGAAACCAAGTAGTAGCCGACATGTGAACATTTCCTCATTCGACGGATAGAGGTTACATTTAGTATACCAAACAAGCAACTAGGTAATTCAGACCAATATACGACAGTTGAGGTCTAGAACCCGACGAGGGAAGATATTGCAATTTCATACTAAGTTAATGAACCGACAAACGACAGTTGAGGTTTAAGAATATTAGGTCTAGTCAGTAGAACCCTACACAAAAGAACAACACAAAGAAACAGTAACTGCTGCATTCACTCGGGGACCACACGGACCATGTACTACAGTACCCGGCCCGTGTACACTAGACACGACCCGTGTATGACACTACACGGACAGGGTACCTCGAGACAGAACTGAGATAGAGTCATAACCTTGGAAACACCTTTTATTATTCATTTTTAAACACTTTTACTGTTTTAAATCTATCTGTTTAGGAATTTAAACAAACCAGCAACAACCTTTGCAGAACTTCTAGAACTGAGCAAATCTAAGTAGAGTCCAGTCTGGTTTCAACCGTCCTGTGGATCGATACCTAAATATACTGCTCGATAGGATTGTACACTTGCAATCTGAATCGAAAGGTGTACCATGGTTTAAAAGGTATAGCTTGCTATGCTGAAACTTTGTGCATACACTTCTGTGTGAACAGGTTTCACCTCTAAAACAGTACCAAATTCCTTGTATTTTAACTTAGTTTAGTATAGAATGCACCAAAGAACAAAGTTACTGCCTTTGTCTTGTTTATATTGCATAAATCGAGCAAATGAAGCAAAATACAGGTTGATGCGGGCCACATGAATTATGTGTGGACCGCAAGAATTCGATGCGACCCACACAAATTTTGTGGGGGCCACACGGAAATAAAATGAAGCTGCACAAGAAATTCAGAATTAAAATCGAGAAATCTCCAATTTTTTCAGAGAGTTCTGTAGCCTGTACAAGCATTTTGTGTGGGCCGCACAAACTAAAAACTCCATTTTGTGCGGGTTCCTTTGGACGCACGTCCGGCCGCACAGAATCACAGCTGCCGACACTTAGTTCATATTTTGGCCATATATTGGTCATACGAACTCTGATTTGGGTGAATCAAAGCTTGACAAAACCAGGACAAAAAGATTTACAACTTCCATGAAGGAAACAAATCCAAATTCAGAATGTAGAATTTTGTGCAACCGCTCCAATGATCGCACCAACGACCGCACCAACCTAGATTTGGAAATATTTTATTGCCAAATTGACGCAATTTTTGCCCGATTCACTTCCAGATCTTGTTAGCTTGCTCCCAAAGTCACAAAAAATGTTATATATTGGCAAGAAAGCAGCAAGAGAAGCTATCTATTATTCATCATTTATTTACCTTTAATTTAGTTTTAATTCTACATATTTTTCTACATCTCTTCTACCTCTTCCGAGTGAATCAAGGCGATTGGAGCGAGGATCGATGGTTGCTCGAGCGGAACATCATGAAGACGATAGCAGGGAGCAAGGAGATTGGTGTACTCTATTCTATTTCTTGTTTTTCTCAATTTTTATCATGTTACTCTTGTATTTCTCTTGGATGTTAGCGCACCCATGAGATGCTAGATTTTCTCTCTAGGGGCTTAGGCTTGTGGCATGAACTTGTGTTAAAATCTATCTTACTTGGATGGTTTTCTTTATGATGATTGTTTGCTTGCATATTTGTTCTTATTGATTTTATTATTCATGTGATTGCGTGATTTGTGTTGCTTGTTAATTAGCGTTCCGCTTAGGTTTAATCAACTTGAGTATATTAGGATCAAGAATTTATGGTACCAAATTATGTACATGAATAACCCTAGGATTTGAGATTAGAAATGACCAAATCTATTCTTAGTCCGGAACCACAAGGAACAAAGATTTAATTGAGGTGAATGACTTAATCGTAAAGCCTCATATTTAATTGGGACCTCTAGAATTGAATCGAATATTAGTGTGAAGAACTTAATCGTGAAGTATCGGTATTTGGGAATACTAGGCTAACCTATGCTTATGGTCTATATAGCTAGGGTGAAGAACTTAATCGTGAAACCCGAATTGCTTAGGCACGTCATTAATTCACGAAAGTGACCATTAATGGTATTTAGTCTTAGAAACCCCATCAAAGCAAACATGAATTTAGAAACCAAACAAGTATAGATTTGACTATGATTGTATGCCGATAGCCCCTAGACTTCTCTCTATTTGAATCACAAAACTCTTTTTATTTGTTTGTTTAAATTACTTTTGTTACAATTTAATTCTCTATCGGGTATTGAACCCACAAAACCGAATTTGCAACAAACCACCCCATTTACTTTATTGCATTTTTTTAGGATTAATTAATTTAGTAAGAGGTAATATTTTTCGTTATTTTTTTTATCGATACCTAAATTACTACAATGATAGGTTGTATGCTTGCAACCGACCTATCATTGTGTATTAAGGTTTTATAAATTTAAAAGTGAAAAAGTGTATCAAATTGACCAATAATCCAATACCTAAAATACACAATAATAATCATCTAAAAACAGTGATTTTGTATATAACTAAAAAATAGTAAAAAATATATAAAATATAAAATTTGATTTCCATGCACATTATTAATAAGAATATCATATTAAACAGTTCGATATCAACCGTTCAGACTTTAAAAACAGAAATAAAAATGTGAAACATGATAGGAACATAAAAACCAATAATACATGAATCCTTGATTCCTTGATTCCTTGATTCCGTGCTCTCTTTTTGGTCCGTGAAATTATGAAAAGTCACGAAGACCTTTTTTTACGCTCATCTTTCCGAATTTTGTGGGGAAGAGGTGGCTTCACATTCCGTCACGTAATGACGTAATGAGCTGTTCAGACTTCTGATGAAAATTAAAGAATAATTTGTATTCTGAAATATTATTGGTTACTTTGAAATTCATTCATAATGCAAAATTCCGGGAAGTTGTTATTTTGATATATGATTACTGTAATTTAACGAGTTGATTTGGAAATGAAGAGAAAGAAAATATCAATTGCAGAAAACTGATACATGGTTATATACTTAAATTGCGAATTTTGTATATCTTGTTAAATTATTATTGAAATATATTAATTACTATGATACATTTAGCATGATTAAAATCAACTTAGGACATGGATTTGGGTCGAACGGGTATTTTGATCGTTAGATCCGTAGCAAACTCGTAACTTTTCTGAATGTTATTAACCAACTCTCCTAAATTTTCGTCGTTGATTTTAAGGAATTGTCATTACCGGCTTTTATGCAAAGATAACTACTAATTATTACGAATATCTTTGAAGAAATAACTTATTTTTTTTATTATTTTTAATAAATTTTTCTTTGTTTTTAATACAGATTAAGCTTTTGCTTTAAGAATGTATTTCTGTTATTAATTTTTGGGTTTTTTTCCTTCTAGCTTCTTCAGTGAAACTAAGTTAAGCTTAAGCTCACTATGCGAATTTATAAGCTTAACTTAAAATATGCACTACTTAGCTTCAAACAACACTATCAAACTATTCATTTTTAATTTACTCGAATCAGCTATTGATATTTAAATTTGAAAAATCTCTTACTTTTTCCTAAAAAAAAAAGTCGGAAATTATTGAAAAATGAATGAGTAAAAAAATAAATTTTTAGGATTACATATTTTGACCAAGCATAAAATATTACAAAACACATAATTTTTTCAACATAAATAGATACATCCTAAGGTAGATTAGATTAACAATTAAAATTCTTATTTTGAAAGCAGACTAATGGTTTTTAAAATTAGCGTACTGATGTCTTGGCAAGTGTAAGCTTGCCGCGTCATCCTAACTTGCCTATTATTTGATTTGTGCTATTTTGAAGATATATAAAAATATGAGTCAATTTTATCAAATTAATTACTTAACTTATTAATCTAAAATAAAAGTAAATAGCTTGAGTGGCCTCTAGACGTAATGTCACACGAGACACAACTGCAGAGAACCGAACCGAGATTTGAGACCAGTGGATCTCCTACCGCTCTACCACCGCCACAGGCCACAGCCGCGTAGCTTTGTTTCTCTCGCCACAGCTAATCTCTGGTCTTGCTGTATGATCTGTACAGCTGTACTCTACTGACGGAAAAAGCTTTTATTGGGAAGAATCAAATCAATTGAAATTGTACGCTCTCAACTGGACCCGCAATTGCTTGTGCAAGAGAATGGAACAGAGCATTTTTATTGAGCCTAGAATCCTAGATCATAGGCACTGCCGCACAGTAGAGCATGCCTAGATCGCATCTCTGCTTATATCTTTTGTGGCACCTTCTCAATGTTTAATGGTGTGGTGGGTCATTCACATTTGTCGATTTTTTACTTCTGTGTTATTTTTAAAGTAGGACCCACTGAGAAGGGAAGTACTTGTATCTCTTGTCCTTGCTCTGACGTCCCATTCCACAATAATGGAAATTTTGTTTAGGCTGTTAGAGCTCGAACTAATTTACTTATATCGAATAAGTCAAGTTTTGTATTCTGTTCCATGATCGGTCCCCAATTTAAAGAGGTCGTAAATTGATTAAATTTAGTTCGGAATATTGAAACCAATTTAAATGAGGGGGACTGTCGTCGGTGGATATCATAGCCGGATTAATTTCCGCACGTGAATTTTAAAAGTTTATGTTAATTTATTAAATATGCATACAAATTATAAATGAATTCAACATTTTTATTTAATTTGTATTATTTGACAATCTAATTTTGTATTCTTTCCTTTTGATATCTTAATAAATTCAATCATACTTGTTGTCAAAAAATAAATTCAACAATACAACATAAAAAGAAAAAAAATATCAACCGACAACAACCATGATCAAATGATACCAAATTTTACAAAAGGACTGATGTAGCTTAAATTAATTTGTGGTTGTGTCAGAAATTTATATATGTATGTTTTGCACCTTTTATTCTTTCAAAAAATGCAAGATCTTACAATTTTGTATGGATTGTAATCGACCTTACCTTGAAAAAGAATCACACATTATAAAATATACAAAATTTATATTACTCAAATAATAACTCAATAGTATATTTTCACTTTGCCTAGAGTGTGCACTAGAAAGTTGAAGGGCTTTTGAGAAAAAATGCATAAAAGAACTTTGTTTTGTTTACCGAAAAACTCTATGAATAGTTGAGAACAATATCCTTTGTAGAAGAGGTTATATGTTGAAAATTTAGTTTAAAAGTTTTTTTTTAATATTAAATAATAGATTGGCTTGACCTTCAACTTTTACTGCAAAAAAAACTCAATAAATAGTTAGAAAATGTTATGTATATATAAAAAAAGGGAGAAAATGTATAAAAATAATGACCATAGTGTGTTACATAAAGCATCTACTAATTACATTCTAACATATATTATGTTGTAATTCACTTTGTAATGCAACCAATGTGTTATAAGCCACTAATGATTTACAAATTTCTACTTAAGAAAATTAGAAGTTTTTGAGTAATGGACTTTCGGCTCATCAAACATATCAAAATCAAAGGTTTAAATTCAAATTGATCGTTTGATGTCAATCGGAAGTACCGACACATCTCTTAGTGAGTTTAAACTCAGAGACAAGTTTTGTATTTAATTTTTCATTTTTGATGTTTGGTTTGATAATTCTTCAATTATTGAATGTCTTATCTATAGAATTGAACCAAACTATTTTAACCAAAATAAATTCGAATTGATTGCAATCAAAACATGCAAGGTAAATTATAATACCGAGTAAGACTAGGGCACTGATAATACCGAGTAATGATGATTATTAAATTTTATAAAAAAAAAATCTATTATTCATTATTAAAATAAAAGAAAACACATTTAATGATTAATCACAACGAAAATAAGAATTTAGTTTCATTGATCTTCAAAGTAAAAATGATTTAAAATTTGAACATGGTATCGCTATCTGTACCATATATAGTCACAAGATTCGAGAATTATTCGCGAATAATTCGGTTTTTTTGTGATGATGAACCAAAAGCCGAATTATTCCCGAATAATTCGCAAATTTTACAAACTTTTCCCTAATTTTACGAATTATTCGTGAATTTTTCCCAGAACATTTTTTTTTTAGTTTTTCTTTTTGCTTCCTTGTAGGATTGAGAACTCTGGTCTGGATAATTCCGAATCATTCTCGAATTATACCCGAATTATTTCCGAATCACAAATTTTTAACCTCGCCGAACCGAACCCGAATAATTCATTTGTCACTATGATCTCTACTAATGTTTTCTTAGGTTTCTAACACATGATGTTATCTAGAATTTATCCATATCAATCTATTTTTGTAAGTTCTTGATATCCGTCAAAATAATGTTGAAATGTAGTATTTTTTTATTTTTGCGCGGAAAAAATAATATAGATCAAATCTAACTCTTTTATTTTAATATTTTAATTTTAAATTATTAGTTATTAATGATTAAATAATGAAAGCATGATGAAGACACAAAAAATAAAGACAAATGAATCATCTCCGTATAGTTTAAGTTTTAAGCTAGTTCTATTGACCAAGAAAGCAAGGCGCCGGACGCAAGATTTTAAGTATGGGGGTCAACTTTAAAAAATTCATAAGAATCAAATAAACATATTTAACGAATTTTTTATCTAAAACGGAGATCAATTAATCCTCATTTTTAACTGCCACTGAAGAAAGTATGGACGAAAAAATACACATATAGAGTAAAAAAAGAATATATATATACCTTTTGAGTTCTAACAGGCACAATTTATTGCTATTTCTCTCGCACAAATCTGATACTAGAGGACAAAGTATCCACAAAAAACTCTAATTCCATGTTTGATACAAGAAAGTTAAAGACCTATTTTATTCACGAGAATCATGACCTGGGGCAATTATATTTTTTGGGGGACCTTTATGTAAAAGTATCCAAACAAGAAATTATATTGTTTTGCCTACCGACAAAATTAAAATTAGACTTTGAGGCAGAAAATATTGAGGTGGAACGTTACTATCGTTCCACAAAAGCAATAGCAAAGCATCTCCGTCCGTTCAATTTATTAAAGGAATGGAATTAAAAAAAATAAGAAATAGTAAAAGAAAATACCAATTTGTCCAATAATAATAAAAAAATCGACTTCCAATTAAGACTCTAAATGTAAATGCGTATCTATTGCGATACCATCGGGAATAGAATGGAGTTCTTACCGAGTCATAAATAATTCGAACCTATTTGAAATATTAAAGATTTACCCTAAAATCCGTGCAATATAAATTTATATTGGACATCTGAATCTAACTTGCAAATTAAAGAGTAAAATAGATACATAATAAATTTAAAATAAGTTTTAATTGAAAAGGCAACATATTGGGTAAATTTGTGACTTTCTATTTCTAAATATAATATTATTAAATTTAGAGGTTGAAATATTTTACTTACAAAAAAGAATAAACAACAAAACAAAACTGCCAATTCGATAGTCCTTGGCAAGAAAAACTTACAAAAATATTAAAACATGCAAAGATACAAGCGTACAAATCCTCTCAACTTATAAGAAGTCTATGGTATGTTTAGTTGCAAAACAAGAATAGTTAGAATAGTCAAATTAAGAATAGTTATTATTTGTCTCATGAGAATAGTTAAATTTCAAAAAAATTAGAAATAACATATTTAATAAGACCAAAAATTTGAATTTACTATTCTAACTATTTTAACTCAATCAAACATTGAAAAGATATTCCAAATAGTCTAATTTTAAAAATAGTCTATTCTCAATCCAACCAAAGTATCAAACATAAATTAAAAAAATAAAATATCAAGTATGTCGATCTTGATATGGTCAAACACGTAACTACCTAAGGCTACTGATTAATATATTAATGTACCTGCGAATAGGAGCATCATTAACTATTAATTTATTGTTGTGTACCAACAACGCATGACTGGTAAGGTAACTTCAATTCCATACATAAAACATATGTTGAGTTCTTATTGACGGAGCTTGTGTTGTTATTGTTATCATGTTACTTTCATCTATATGTCAAAGTGCTTCTTCACCAAGCAGTTTACTGATCAGCCTTTCGTCTTCGCTTAGACAACTGATACTAGCACGAAACCTCCTCATTTTAATATGGGAAGATCTCTTATTGAAACCTCATATACATTGCTTTAAGTCAATAGTTACTTTGAAATTTTCGTTTGTCCAGTTGGAAAGGGTACACATCTTGACAGAGCAGTTTTTTATTTATACAGTGGACAGATTTGAGAAACGATGCATCCAAACCAGTCGAACAATGATGAAAAATGAACATATTAAAATTAATTTATAAACTATTTTTTATTTTACTGCTTGACTTGATACTAAATTAATTCAAAAATTTATAAATTTGACATGTAAACATATCACTTGTGAACTAGATCGATTTCAACGGTTTGAATGCATTATTTGAAGCCAATTCAATAAGTTTTTGAATTAACCTCACAAAAGAGGCTTGGTGAGCTTAAGAACACCCTAGTTCTACTCATCAAATTGATACAACGTGCGTTACAGCGCACCTTAAGCCAGAGGTACCGCTTCACCTATTTTGGCTAGTAGTTGATTCTATTCACTTCTCTACCGACCCAAAAATGAATTCGGATCCCCCCAGATACCTGATGATCCGAGATGCAATATTTAAATTTGGATCGTTCTTTTAACCTGACACGAATCTCAAACGGACCATCTATAGTTTTGATAAGCAGAGTTTGGTTCGACTGAAATTAATCTGGACGATCCGTTTATATATATATATTGCACCATATGTATCTGGGGATACATACTCTTAAAAAATGAGCAAAACACATATCGACAATGCAATGTCATGTTTTGCATGATTCTGAAACTAACAATAAATGAATAGAGTGAAAAATAATTGAACAGAGAAATAGAGTGGAAAAGAGGTTTTATTCTCGCTGAATAAAAAAAATTGAGTGAAATTGAAAGAGTTAGAATTGGGTTTAAACTTTTGCATTCAAATCCCTACCTTTTTACACTTTGGTCCCTCTTCTATTTTCTCTATGAACTAATTCTCTATTCCATAAATATAGTGCAATAATATAATTTATAATTTTCAAGAGATGAAATTAACTCATTTTTCAATACTCTTCTACTATTTTACTTTTTCATCATTAACGGAACGCGACAGCAATAATTCAAAATAGAAGCCTATTCTTAATTCTACTTTTTATCTATTCTTTTATTAAAACCCATATTATTTGTATTGTGAACAATATCGGAATTCGTTCGTTAATATGATCGATTCCAAGGCGTGATTAAATGTATAAGGAGTCTCACAATTGAAGGTGAAACTTTCTACCCGATATAAATTGTTGACCGAATAAACTTAATTTTATAATAATATAATAATAATACCTAAAGGGTTAAATGATATTAAGATTTAAAAAATTGGAAAAAAAAATATCTTGAAGTCTTTAAATGTGTATGAAAGTGTTCATGGGAAGAAATATTCGAGAGAGTTGGTAAAAAATTTAGATCTAGAATGTTCTTGAAAAAATATTTAGAATAATGTTGAGTATTTTAGATATAGGAATTTTGTATTCTTTTTGTCTTTAATATTTATAAACCTTCGTACTCAATGAATAGGTTAGTTGCAAGCGCACAACCTATCGATTGTAGTATTTAGGTGTCGATCCGCAGGGAGATAGGGAAATACCAATTTTTAATAAAGAAAACTACTTCTAAAACAAATCAATAAAAGTAAAGTGGGGGGGGGGGGGGGGTTTTGTTCTAAAATCCTAAGGTTGGGTTCAATACCCGAAAGAGAGGAGTTTCAAACAATAAATGTAAATAAAAATAAAGGAAGGAAAGATTGGTTTGTTTTCAAGTTTGAGGAGATCTAGGGGCATTCGGTCTACAATTCCTTGCTAATTCTATTTATTCGGTTTGTTTGAATTCATATTTGATTTGATGAGGTTTCTAACCTAAGTTAGCCTTTGGAACAAATATTAATACAAATACTTTGGGTGGATGGATTAATGTGCCTCGAATTCTAGGGCTGTCACTAACCTAGAGGGATATTTAATCACATGCTTCAAAGCATATATCGATATTTTTTCTAAGGTGTCCTAATTAGGATTTGCCTTCACCGTTAAGTCCTTCACCAAAACCCTAACCTTAATTTCTATAGTTCCGGATTGGATATCAAAGTACGGTCGCTTCTAATCCAATCCTAAGGTGTGTCTTTATGGTTTCAATTAATACTCTCCTACTTGACCAATGCCGGAATTTAATAAACTTAAAGCGGAAAAACACGATCAACGCGATTTCAAACTACTTCAATTCAATAAACCCTAACCAGGTGAACTCAAAGGCTAAGTACTAATGAAATTTATAAAGAATAAATCACAGAAATTAACAATCAAATCCGATAAAACAATCATAATAAAAACAAAGATCCGAATAAGCTAGAATTAAATAAGTTCATGCATTGACCTAAACCCCTAGAAAGAGAACTACTCTCTCTTGGAGATATCCATAACAAAGATTGGCAAAAACAATAAAAAATGAAATAAAGAAATGATTACACCCTTTCTTAGATCCAAAACCTCGATCTTGCCGACTCCTTGCTTGAATCTTCTTCTTCTCCTTCCTTGGAACTTCGAGAATTTCTGCAGGATCTCTCTCTCTCAATTTGTGGAAAGATGGATATAATAATGGATGATTTCTCATGTGGTCTCCTTAGCCTTATATAACATTTTCTGAACTTGGAGATCAAGTCGTTTTATTTTCGGTGCCCACTAAGCCTACTAACTTCTATATTTCTAATTCTGTGATTCTGAACTTGGAGACCAAGTTATTCTAATTTTGGCACCCACTAAGCCCACTAACTTTCCATATTTAGCAGTTTTTCAGGCTGATGCGGCCATTGATGCGGATGTACAGAATTATATATTCCGAATTTGGATTTGTTTCCTTCATGAAAGTTGTAGATCTCTTTGTCCTGGTTCCGTCAAGCTTTGAATCACCCAAATCGGAGTTCGTATGACCAAGATATGGCCAAAATACGAACTGTTTGTCGCTGAGTGCGGATCGAGTGCGGATCAAGTGCGGCCCGAGTGCGTCCGCACTGCGCTCGGACTTTTCTGTTTTCTGCGTCTGATGGCTGAGTGCGTCCGCACTGGGCTCGGTTTCTCCTGTTTTGCTCTGAAATTCAAACGGGCATAACTCATGATCCGTAACTCCGTTTTCAGTGTTCTACCACTTTTCGGAAAGCTTGCGAGAAGATCTACAATTTGCTCCATTTTCTGTAACTTAAATAGACTTTGGCAGTAACTTGATTCTCTGATATATTTCATTCTATTCTCTACTAAAATACAAGATATTTGGTGCTATTATGTGATAAAAACTAGATTGAATGTGTATATAATTTAGACCTATCAAATAAGAATAATAATATGATGTGCAAAATATCTACATACTTAATTGTATAAGTTATCATGAATCAGGATAATTATAAATAGAGGTGACATGTATTTTGAGATGTAACAAAGAAAAATCAAACAAACAAAGTAAGAAAAAAAATATAAGAAAGTTTAGAGCAAACTTCTTTGTTTTCTCTTCTGCATAACTTCAAACTCAAGTTTGATTTCTTTTTTCTCTGAAAGCTGAAACCTACAATAATAAAACTGAACAAATAACGAAATTAAAAAGTTTGTGAAATATGTACTCCTTTTATTATTTTTTGCCTGTCCCTTATGAAATTTCTAAAATTTCCCAACATGAATAACAGTTTACATTAAATTTCTTACTCTATTTATGCTGAATTGCACTATTATTCCGATATGAATGATTATTTTGCTGACTTGCACATTTATGTCAGTGCTTATTTAAATTAAAAAAAACTAAAAGAGCACCGCTTGAAAGTAAAAAGAAACCACCTTATTAGAAAGAGGAGGTTACATTATTTTTTATTTTCTAGTGATATATTTTGACACTATATATTTTATAAGTCATTTTTGTAATTTTGAAAAATCAAATAGTCGATCCGAACCGTTCAACACGATCTCCATATTAAAATGTACTTGGAGACCAAATTTTATATTTTTGAAAATTGTTTACTTTAGAATTTTTGAAAAAATAGTTGTTTTTCAATGGTTTAGAATTGTCTAAAAACAACAATTTTGTACATACTTAATAAATACTAAAAAATTCCAAAAAAATTAAAATTTGGTATCCAAGTACGTTTTAATATGGAAATCATGTTAAACAGTTCGGATCGCTGTTTAGACTTTGAAATCGAAAAACTAACTTATAGGTATATGATGTCAAGATGTGTCACTAGAAAATGATGTAATTGAATCCTCCCTCTATTAGAAATGCTCTGTTTTTCAAATTACAACATTAGAATTTAAAAATATTATTTTGAAGGACTGAGAAATAAACCTATGGTTACTTTTTAACTTAATTAATGTGCTGAATTTCAAGCTTCATTTAGAAAGAGAAGTATGGTATTTACGTAACCTCAACTTCAAATAAAAAATATTTATATATGGTTTTTGAAGGATGCGTTGGTTGTTTATTGTGGGAATATATGACATGATATTTTATGAGTGTTGATTTAATAATTTATTTTTTGAGAAATATGACTATAAAAAATGTGAAAAAATATATGAAAAGTGGTGATCGAATGCACTATGAAAATTATTACAGCTATCTAATTTTATAATCAAAATTCGGCAATTATCATCTTCGTAATTGAATAGAGTAAATTACACCAAGAATGTTTAATATTTTGTTCCTTAAAATACCAAAGCCCTAAGTTTGCTGAATTAGTCCAACCTTTAACTTCTGTTACAAAATTTGATTAAATTCTTGGTCAAGGCTCAAAGAATGATGACGTCATCACTTTAGCCTGATGACATGGCCTGTACCAAAAATTCTGAATTAGTATGCAAAATTATGGGAAATTAGAAGTTCACCCTTACCTCTCCGTCCCCTTCCCCCGCCCTCAAAATAATAATAATAATAATAATAATAATAATAATAATACTATAATAATAATTATTATTATTATTATAATTAAAATTAGGAAAAATAAACGCATTAAAATTATCTATTAAATCTTATTTTTTTACCGCTTAACTTTATAATAAATTAATTCGGAAATTTATAAATTTGACGTTTAATGCCATCACTCGTGAAACAAATCGGTTTCAACGGTTTAAATTTGTCATTTGAAATCAATCCAATAAATTTAAAGTTGAAGCTACCAAAGAACTTTTTTTTTTTTTTTGAAAAACCTTGGCAAAGGCTGCAAAGACGTAAGAGGGAATCAAACTCTTGACCTTTGGGTAACCAACAATCTTAGAACTTTTCTTCTAACCAACTGTGCTACTAAAGAACTTGGTGAGCTTAAAAACAACCTAGTTCTACTCATATATGGGTGCGGCGCTTAAAAAGTTATACATTTGATATTTACTGTCATTTATTTTTTAATAAAATGTATTGATATGAAGTTGCATAATAATTATATTTATCCTAGGTTAAAATAAAATACAATATCAATTTTAATGATTGAAAATGCAAAAAAAAAACATAAAATGATAATAGAAAATGAAATAAATAAATAATAACTTCCTGTGTTGTGACGGTACACTCGAATGGTTCATTCTTCAATGATATATAATTCTTATCTAATAAGCGTACACATATTCGAAACAAGAAATCGCACAGGATTACGCGCAAGTAAATAGAGTAATAAACTTTATCATGATTCATGATCTCATAATTATAAATACGATTCATTAAATTGCCTATCTAAAAGCTTGACTAAGTTAGGTTTATTGGTATATATATTTATCAAAAGAAAGAATCTTGATATTATACAAGTGAGAATTATTGCAATGAATGAATTAGTCGTATTGACCGTTATGCATAAATTAATACAATGGAATCTTTCAATCGTTTACTCTGTACGTGCGGGGTACATGAACAAAAATAATATATTCCACATATATAATAAAGATCAAAATTTTGAATTCTCTGACCCATCTAAGTCTGATCACTTCAAATAAGTAGAAGGTCTTTCTCACAAAATAAATAATAATAAAAATAATAAATAAATAAATAATTAAGAAGGTCAGCCATCATTTTGTTTGTAAAATAAAATGATACGTGGATTAGAGTGGGAAAAATAGCACGGCGGAGCCGGCTCCGTCACGGAACGACACGGCTACGACACGGAATGACACGACACGCGTGTTCGTGCAGTGACCATTCGCGTGTCGTGATCATCTTTTGAAAATTTGACACGGCACGGCACGTACACGAAATATCTAGTCACGACACGTTACAGTACGTGGTTACGCGAGTCACGTGTAATTAGGACTGTTAGATCTTGAACAAGTTAGATTTATTGGTAAAAGCTTGACTAAGTTAGGTTTATTGGTATATATATTTATCAAAAGAAAGAATTTTGATATTATATAAGTGAGAATTATTGCAATGAATGACTTAGTCGTATCCGTTATGTATAAATTATCTTACAAGTTACAATTAATACAATGGAATCTTTCAATCGTTTACTCTGTACGTGCGGGTACATGAACAAAAATAATATATTCCACATATATAATAAAGATCAAAATTTTGAATTCTCTGACCCATCTAAGTCTGATCACTTCAAATAACTAGAAGGTCTCTCTCAAAATAATAAATAATAAAAATAATAAATAAATAAATAAGTAGAAGGTCAGCCATCATTTTGTTTGTAAAATAAAATGATACGTGGATCCTCTGCTTGAGTGGGAAAAATGGCACGGCGGAGCTGGCTCCGTCACGGAATGACACGGCACGCGTGTTCCGTGCAATGACCATTCGCGTGCCGTGACCAACTTTTAAAAATTAGGCACGACACGGCACGTCACGCGAAATATCCAGTCACGACACGTCACAGTACGTGGTCACGTGAGTCACGTGTAATTAGACTGTTAGATTTTGAACAAATGGTGAATCTTGAATAAACTAACCTAAATTATGATCAAATAGTCACGCGAGTCATGTTTGGTCACCGCATGACTCACGCGGCGCGACCATTCACGTGTCGTGACCATCCCTTGACATTTTAGTCACAGCACGGCACATCACATGAAAAATTAACTTGATCATGGCACCGTACGGCACGAGACCAAAGTCACGGCGGCACAGCACGAAACGACACGTTTTTTCACTCTACCTCTGCTATGGAGGTCAATTTCAGGTAGTACTGAACTGGCCCTCAAAATGAAGAACACAAAATATAATTCTAATTGAATAACTAGAAAATATTTGTTGTTATAAACTTTAACAAATATGTACTGTAGTTTCAGAAAAGGAAAGAAGAAAATGTACTGTAATACAGTTCCTATTTTACTGCTGTAGTCCTAAAAAGTTAAATAGATAAGACAAAAATTAGGTTATCATAAATGGATAAACTTATTTATTGACACCCTACCTTCAACTCTAATATAGACTAGTAGAAGCTTACTTTTTTTTAATGCCTGTATTCATATCTTTAGATTGATATTTTGTCAAATAAAACATGGGCACCATTACAAGGGGACCCCAACTATATTATGTTATTAAACTCGCACAAATTCCTTTACACAAATGCATTTGTGCGGTCACAATAAAAAGCATGACACTAAAGGCAATAAATAAAAATGATAAAAATAATAAATAACTGTCTGATTCTATCCAGGACCCAAAGTATTGAAGCTTGGTCCAAGATAATAGATTAATATTTAATCTGTCTTTGTAATTATCACTTATCACTAATCAAAAGCAAAAGTTGGATTAAATTAACTAGACTAGCAGATCTTGCCCCTTTTTTTAACATTGAACTGCCATTGTTGCTTTTTAAAGCAAAGTATATTGTTGGAATATGAGCTACCGATACATGTCACCTCGCTTCTCCTCCATTGTCCATTTAGTTCCATTATTGTACCATACGGACTACGGTGCATTAATTGGGAGAATTTTTTATTCTTAAAAATAATAAAAAATAATAAAAGTATCTTCGATTTTCTATTTATATTTATAGAAAAAACATGTAGTATTTATTTCAGTTCAAATTTTGGAACTATAAAATTGGTACAAATCCAAACTTTGTGCTCTATAATATGAAGCCGTGGCAACCATAGTGACAAATCAAAAGTTCGGGTTC
The DNA here is from genome assembly GCA_025461045.1 of Carex parvula. Taxonomy (NCBI): domain Eukaryota; kingdom Viridiplantae; phylum Streptophyta; class Magnoliopsida; order Poales; family Cyperaceae; genus Carex; species Carex parvula. The sequence continues at coordinate 93,173 of JAJGRW010001050.1, read as the reverse complement.
GGTTCGGCGAGGTCAAAAATTCGTGATTCGGGTATAATTCAGGATTGAGGAAGCAAAAAAAAAAAAAAAATTTCAAAAAAACAATTTTTTGGCGTTTTTTTTGGCATTTTTATCGCGAATAATTCGTAACTCGCGTTTTATTCGCAAATAAAACGTTTTATACGCTTTTTGCATATAATACGGAGTTCGGTTCGGTTATGTATAAAAAACGAATTATACGCGTATAATTCGCGAATTATGTCACTATGCTGCCACCGGAAAAAACACAAAACGATCCGGACCTATACAAATTTCACAAGTTCTTTTATGCATCGAAAATAATCGAAGGTACTCTTTCTTTTCCTATATTAATTCATAATACTTTCTATGAATAAAAAATTCTCATTAATTGGTGTCAAGCCGATTTAATGTACGGACATGTTGCTAATTTATTTGTATAATTTATGAAAGCAAGACTTAACTCCGTCTTTATAACGAGTCCGGCTAATATGACATCGGTGTCATTCCAAATTCAATAACATCACATCGTATACCGTTGGATCTGCTTTAATATTCGTGCTAAACACTAGTGTCTTTAATATTCGTGCAAAACACGAATATTAAAGCAGATCCAACGGTATACGATGTGGTGTTATTGAATTTGGAATGACACCAATGTCATATTAGCCGGACTCCTTTATAACACCATTGCCCTTTGTTAAGTTTTAAAAAAATAATATCCAACGGGCGTGATATAAAAACAAATAAATAAAAACAATGTATTTACCTGAGAAAGGTTCTTGGGATGTTTCTATGAGTAATGAAAGAAGTTTTCTGGAAGTCATCCGAATACATATTCAATAGTTTCATAATTAATTTAAATTTCCTCCGCGTTACTCTGAAAAATTGCCATTTTAATTGCAGTCGGGGTATACTAATCCCGCCGATATTTTTATTAAAACCCCAAAAAAAAAACAAATTATCAAATCTGCTCCCACCCCAAACTTATTTTTATTTCTACCCTAACCGTCCGTGGGCTGGGCGGTTCAATTTCCCCACCTAACCGCCCAGCCACTGGGCGGTCCACTACCTGATCTGACCGCCCAGCAGCTGGGCGGTCCGCTATAAAACCCCTATAAAAGGGGTTTTTCTCTCTCCTGATGAGCACAGTATTCATTCCCCAATCCAACAAATTTCCAGAACCGAAAGAGAGAGCTGTCAGGCGATTCTGATGCGATTTTGAGGCGATGGTGAACAGTAATCCAAGCACAGTAATCCCAGCACAGTAATTCCAGCACAGTAATTTCAGAACAGTATTTCCAGAACAGTAATTCCAGAACTCTCATGTGTTGGTTGCACTGTATGTGGGCGGAAAGTTTACCCGGGGTGCGGAGGGAGCACAGTACACTAAGGAAGCAGCCTACGGCTTCGAGGTAAATGAAAATACCTCATTTGTTGAACTGAAGGGAATAGTGTATGAAAAGATCGGTGTGAACCCCAACCGGTGTGATATAGATTTAGCTATCCGGATTAACACAGTAAGTGGTGGTAGACCTTACTATACCAGGTATCCAATAACAGATGAGTCATTATGGAGGAGTGTTTACAACACTTTTCAGTCACAGGGGGTAATGGTAATGGACTTATATTCTAGGAGAGTTCAGCGTGAACCCGGGGTTGGAACATCTAGGGAAAATAGAGGTTATGATCACTCGGGTTATGACAACTCGGGTCGTGAGCACTCGGGGTATGACAACCCCCGCCACTCTAGTTATGACAACTCCCGCCACTATAGTTATGACAACCCCCACCCCTCGAGGTATGACAACCCCCGCCACTCGAGTTATGAACCGCCCGTATCACCCGTTTATGAGAATTATGTACCTGATTTTACCACCGATCTACCACCACCACCACCTCCTCCTGAAACCCCAATCCAACCCAGATTTCCATCTGTACCACCATCAATACCTATAGTGTCACCCGTTGCTACCCGGAGAGACCTTGACCTTGATACTGAGCTCGATGCCGTACCACAAAGAAATTTGGAAACAGGTGACGAATGGGAAGGGGATTGGGATTCTGATCACCTGTCAGAAGGTGATGGAGATTATCTACCTAAGGAAGACAGATTTCCGATTAGAGGTCGGACAGATAGGCATATGTGCCCCACATTCAACGATACCACTGCTTTTGAAGAGGCAGACATCTCATTTTTTGGGTCGCGTGTCAGGTACAGTCAAGAGCTTGCTCCGCAGTAGGTTTACACCAACATAGATGAACTTGTGAAGAAAATACATGAGGTCCATGTTCACGGCAACTGGGAGTGCATAACTGAAAAAAGGGACCGAATAAGGTTAGTAATTGTTTGTAAAGACGAAGAGCATTGCCACTTCCGTCTTTATGCAACCCCTGTGGGTAAGGGCGATGCATGGATTATTAAGAAGTGTGAACCACCTCACACATGCAAGGCTGCGTCATCAAGGAAAGACCATGCAAATCTTATGGCTTCACTTATTGCCGATGTAATTGAGAATGACGTTAAGGAGGACCCATCGATGAGCCTTAAGGAGGTCGCTAGACATGTCAGACGCATTTACAAGCATGTCGTCCCAAAATACAACAGGTTGTGGAGAGGGCGTGAACTTGCGATTTGCCGAATGTTCGGTAGCTGGCATGGTTCATACAACTTGCTTGCACCATTGCGGCAGGCCATAACAAGTACAAATCCCGGCACTGTCTTTGAATGTTGGAATATAGGCGTACGGACTGTCGACAACGCATTGCAATTCAAGGCCATATCATGGGCGTTCGGTCCATGTATTCAAGCTGTGCCATACATTAGACCGGTCATCAGTGTGGATGCATGCTTCCTGTCTGGCCGTTACGACGGGAGACTGCTGATCGCATGTGCATATGATGCTGAAAACCAGTTGTTGCCTTTGGCCTTTGCAATTGTTGAGCAGGAGGACGGGGAAAACTGGGGATTTTTCATGAGATTCGTAAGAAGACAAGTGGTTGGCGACCGGTTCTTTTGTGTCATATCAGACCAGCACAAAGGAATCAAATATGTTTTTGATCGCCCAGCTTTCGGGTGGTCGACAGCGAACGGCGATTGTGTGCACAGGCTGTGTATGCAACATGTTACAGACAACCTACACAAGAACTGCGGATCTGGAAAATGGGTTGCAGATACATTCAGAATTGGTTGCAAGAAGAAGAAGTCGAGAAGGGTGGAAGGGATGTTCAAAGATTTTGCCAAGGTATGTATATTTTTATTTGTTGACTTATATTTTCTGAATTATTTAATCAAACTTTTTCTCATCTGAATTTTTTTTTTGCAGTACTGTCCAAAGGCAAATTTGTACTTACTCAAGGTGAGAAAAAATAATCCCGCCGATCTGGCTGAGCCACGTCGATATGAGAAGATATTGCAAGTCCGTGATGGAGGTTTCCGATGGGGAATTATGACCACAAATGGGTCTGAGTCCTTGAATGCTGTTTTCAAGCAGAGCCGGCAGTTGCCCGTGGCAGCAATTGTGGAGGACACCTTCTACAAGTTAAATGCATGGTTTGTTGCACGGCGTGTTAAAGCATCTGAATTACTGTCCAGGAATGTATATTTTTATCCAGAGATTTTGCCAAGGTATGTATATTTTTATTTGTTGACTTATATTTTCTGAATTATTGTCCAGGAATCAAATGTTTTCAACAAGGGTGGAGGGGAAACTAAGGAAACATAGGGAGAAATGTGCAGTTATGAGAGTTGTCCCGTAAGGGATAACCAATTGGAATTCGAAGTGCACTGTCCAAATGAGTTTGCTCCAACCGGCCGTAGACCGGATGGGACTATGGAGTTTGTGAAAAGGATGTTCAAGTATGTTATTATTTTTGCACCTGACAATACTGTAACATGCACTTGCCAAGGAATCCAGTTGGCCCACCTACCTTGTTCTCATGTTATGGCGGTGTGCCGGGAGAGAAACTTCTCTGAGGATGATTATGTCGCAGACATGTAACGTACCGAGTACCTTGCGAGTACTTGGGGGTGCATCTTTCCATCCTTATCCCAACCAGTATCAGTGGCCGCCCTATGTTGGTGATAGAGTCTGTCCCGCAAGCGGGTGGATCAGAAAAGGAAGAAGACCCCACAAGCGTCAAGTAATGACCATGGATGAGATGGAAGATAGGCGAATGGGACATCAGGCCCGCCGTTCAACAACTGACAGGCAGCGAGCAGGTACGGTTGATTCCTTTTATTTACTTATATTTTTTTTATTTACTTATATTTTGTTTTAATTTTATTTCAACTGGATTGCAATGCAGATGCCATTAACGAAGCCAACGAAAGAGAAAATGCTAGAGTTGTTGCTGAGGCTACCGGTAGTAGCCACCGCACTCATGAAAGCCCAGAAACCGGTAGTAGCCATGGAGAGACATCCGGTAGTGCCGCAGAACCAGCTGCACCCAGACCCAGACGTCGTATTTTGAGTTTGTTCGGCCGTCGTCGCTGATTACCAAGTTTTGTTAAATTATTTTATGAATTATTTTAGATGTATATTGTGAACTATTCTAATTGGTAGTTTGTGAACTATGCAATTTTTTATTTGCCTCGATTATTTTATATGCTTCATTTTTGTTATTTTTATTACTTAATTACGTATACAAAAACTAACAACATAAAATATAAACAAACACAAAACTAATGAAATAAAGTCTGCGACATAAATTTCTAAAAATTCTACAACATAAATTCCTAAAAAATTTACTTCTTACAACGAGCTTTGAAAGTGCATGGAACAAAGTCATCATCAGAGTTTGCCTGATCTGGATCAGTCACAGCAGACGAAGTGGTAGCCTTACCAGTACACGGAACAAACTTATCGTCCGATGCTGGAGGCTCTGGATCAACTTTCTTCTTTTTCAAACCAAAGCCGTAGGGGTTTTCCACAAAGTCATCGTCTGAAATTTCATACTGAACATGTCGTTTCTTCTATTCCTCCAGCTTACATGTCTCACAATTAAAAAAATCACGACATATTTGACACTTGTATTTTTTTTCCTCATTTTTACCTCGATTACTAATTGACCCTCCTCTCGCTACGCCACGATCTCGGTTGCTCGCTTTCTTACCTCGTTTGTTACTGTCCATACCTCAGAATCGCCTCAAAATCGCCTGACAGCTCTCTCTTTCGGTTCTGGAAATTTGTTGGATTGGGGAATGAATACTGTGCTCATCAGGAGAGAGAAAAACTCCTTTTATAGGGGTTTTATAGCGGACCGCCCAGCTGCTGGGCGGTCAGATCAGGTAGTGGACCGCCTAGTGGCTGGGCGGTTAGGTGGGGAAATTGAACCGCCCAGCCCACGGACGGTTAGGGTAGAAATAAAAATAAGTTTGGGATGGGAGCAGATTTGATAATTTGTTTTTTTTTTGGGTTTTATAAAAATATCGGCTAATCCCGTAAGCAAAATAAATATAACATTTTATATTGGACGTATCTAGATTAGATATGGGCGGATCGTAATGCAAGCTAAGAGATGCTTACTAATTCCTAAAATTATAAAAAAATTATATATATTAAAATCTATCTAATATTTTTTAATAAGTTTTTATATAGTTCAACCCAACTTATAAAATATTAAGTGTTTTTTATACGTAGTCTAGTGGTTATCATAGTGACAACTTAATGATTCGGGAAATGTTTGGTGGAGTCAAAAATTCGTGATTCGGAAATAATTTGAAATTATATATTGAATCCGGACAAAAGAGTCGAAAAATATATACACTAGAAATTTTTTTGATCCATAGAATAATTCGATTATAATTCGTAAAATTTACGAATAATTCAAATATACCGAATAATACGCAAATTGATTCGCCAGCTCAACTTCAAATAGTTCTCGAAGTATTTGTAAATCTCGATACTATAGTGGTTATTGCGACTGTAACAACTTAAATTCAAATTCTAACTATTACAGATTATATATTTTAATATTTTACATTTCAACCTTTCAATTTAAATTTTTTTAGTTTTGTCTGTACTTCCAGAAAATATGTAAGATAATTTTTTTTATAAGTATCAAAGGAGAACAAGACGAAAGGGTAGGACAAGGCACCTTGTAACACGATCCAGGTCGCGATTAACATGCATAAAATTTATGGTCATGATTTTAATTCTATAAAATATTAAAGAATGATGCAGCATCGTTGCATTTAGAGCAGCAAAAAATGGCACGGTGGAGCCGGTTCCGTCACGGAACGGCACGGTACGCGTGTCAGTTACGTGTTGTGACTCGCGTGTCCCGTGCCGTGACCATTCAAGTATCGTGTTCAGCTTTTGAAACTTTAGCACGGCACGACACGACACGACACGTAGTCACGCAAGTCACGTGTAATTATGACCATTAGATATTGATTTAATGGTGAATCTTGAATAAACTAACTTAAATTATAATTAAATGATCACGCGAGTCACGTATGGTCACAGCACGTTTAGGCACGGCGTGACTCACGTGGTGTGACCATCCTTTGACATTTTGGACACGGCACGGCACAAGACCAAAGTTACGGTATGTTAGTCACGACACGGCACGTTTTTTCCACTCTAGTTGCATTGCTCTTCTGCATCTATGCATGGGCTCTTTCGCATGGGTACTTTGTTCTGAAATTTTTATTTATACTATATTCTAAGAAAAAATATCAAAAAATTATAATTTTGGAAGAATTTTAAAAATATCCAGACTGCTAAGCTAATTTTTAGTCCCAAAAAAAAAGGGCCGCCAAATTCTATAGCGGACTCAAATAAACCTTAAATTTGTTTTATTTTATAATAATTTTAATAATTTTCAGAAATAGAAAGAACACAATAATTTCTATATTTACTAGAAATGACTTTTGATCCGGGATCAATAATTCAGATACATAGTATTTTTATTTTTTTTCAGTAACACACCAAGAAATAGTTTATTTTTTTTTACAACAAGAAAAAATCCTGCCTGAAAAATATTTTAGAGTCCTTATAGTACATCTAAATTATAAGATGTTTTATCTATTTTATTTAAATTTATTTCTAACATATTTAAATTATTAATTATTCTTTCCATTTATGAAAAATATTAAACAATTATTATTTTCATTCAAATCAAATTATGAGGTTTAGTTTGTGTTGTTAGGGTCCGCTATAGCATTTGGCGTCCCTCTGTTTTTGAGGCCGCAGATTGGCTTGGCAGTTTGGGTGTTTTTGGAATTCTCCCAAAAACATGGTTTTTTTATTTCTCCCAAAAACATGGTTTTTTTTTTTTTGGAAATATGGTATAAATAAAAATTTCGGTACTTTGTCACGGACTTAGTGTATTGTACAGTATTTTTAAAGTTCAAACAGTTTGATTCAAATAAGTTCTTATTGTGAGCAAGTATGATTCAAATAATTTAACATGATCTCTCTATGTGAAAAAATGTATTTGGTCACCAATTTTTTATTTTTTAGATCTATTTTTACTAATTTTTAGAAAAGATAGAAAATCACTATATCTTGGATGGTCATGAATCTTTAGATCGGATGATTTCCACCTATCTATAAAAATATTAAAGAATAAAAAGAATGTAAAATTTAATTTCAAAGTACTTTTTATATTATATGAATTCATGTTAAGTAATTCAGATTAATTATTTAAACTTTTACACCAAGAAATAGATTCATAACATGAACCATCCGTGCATCGCCTCACTCTTTTCAGACTGTATAATAACCATGTTTTTGATGATTATTCTTACTAACTCCACTGATATTGATACAAACTTAACCATAAAGAAAAAAACATATTGATACAAACTCTTATAAAAAAATTGAAGTACATTTAAAATAATCCATCACATATTTCTCCACACCAATTCCAACAACCCCTTATGTTTGGTTAGATTGAGAATATGCTATTTTTGGAGTTAGGCTAGTGTTTGATTGAGTTAGAATAGCTAGAACAGTGGGGTAGAACTAGGGTGCTCTTGAGTTCACCAAGTCCTTGGTGAACTCAAGTCTAAAACCCATCGGATCGGTTTCAAACAATGAATCCGAACCATTGAAACCAGTCTACCTTACTAGTGATGCGTCTACATGCAAAAATTTTAAATTTTGAAATTAATTTTGCATAGAATCAAGTGGTCAAAAAACGTCAAAAAATGAATGCATTAAAATTAATTTATTAACCTTCTCATTTTGATCGCTTGACTTTATTCTAAATTAATTCGAAAGTATAAAATTTTTACATGTATATGCATCACTCGTAAGGTAGGCGGGTTTCAACGGTTCAGATTCGTCGTTTGAAGCCGATCCGATGGGTTTTAGACTTGAGTTCACCAAGGAGCTTGGTAAACTTAAGAACACCCTAGTTCTACCCAGAATAGTGAATTCAAACTTTTTGTCTTATTAAAATAAATTATTCCTAAGAGTTTTTAGATTTGACTATTTTAATAAGACAAACAATAGTTATTCTTAATTTGACTATTCAAACTATTATTATTTTACAATCAAACATAACCTAATAAAGGAGAAATACATATGGGCGATTTGACAAAAAAAATAAAATCATACTACGAAAGCACTATTCAGATAGAAGAAGACGATAAAATACGAATACATATCCTCTATATTAACGTATTGTTTGAATTTATTTTGAGACAGTGTGATCAGATTTTGGACCAATTCAGTCTATGCTTATAAGTTATAACACACGGGACTTTTTTAATATTAGCGTGCATTTAAATTAGATGGACCAGATCTTAACTCAAAATTTAAGTTAAATCAGAGGATGCGAATTTATAAAAGACTATTAGAAGTGTGTTGGGAAAAAAAATATTATTTTTAGAAAATTCAAAATAGTTTCATTTTGTTTAACTACTCATGACTAGATTTGTAAGTTAATTTTATTGTATTTATTTTTCGACTGTTTAATTTTATATTAAATAATTTGTAAATTTATAAGTTTTGTATGTAAATAATTTGTAAATTCATCGTTCGAGTTTACTTGATGAGAAATACCCTAGTTTTTCTTTATAAAATAATATAATTTAAGTCACATATATTTTTTTTTACCAAAATATAAATATTCGTAAAATAGCTTTAATTCCAGAAAATGTTGACAGATGCCGAACAATTTGCCAAAGAAAATGGGGCTTGCCGACAAATTTTGAAGCGAAACTTAACAAATGATAAAAGATAGAACGCTTGCCCCAGCCCCCACTCCCCCACTCCCCAGGGGAACGGGACCGCTCTAAAATCCAGGAAATATCGTATTTTTCAGAAAAAGCAAGTGCCTGAAAATTAGTTGAATAGTATATAAATAAGAAACAAAAGAGACTACAACTACATGTCTACATACCTCTACTAGACTTTTTTTTTTTTGAAATCTTGTCAGAGGCTGACAAGTGTACCTCTACTAGACTTGCTACATGGCATTATGCAAGGAGAGATAGTGGTTGTCTCATAGTCAACCATCACCACCTCCATCCCTTTACCTTGTCAAGCTTAATTACAGCGTCTCCATAGATCCATTCAAACCTTCACAAAATTAAAATAAACAATATAAATAAAAATAAACCCCTAGAGAGAGATAATGGGAAGGTGAGAAGAGAAAGGAGAAACAAGGTGAGAAGAAATGAAAGGACCAAGGAATCCATTGAGGACAGAGGCAAGGAGGTTTGGAAATGTCAGCCTCATCGCTCTTATGCTTCTCTCTCTATGCATTCTCTCTCTCGTCAGAGCTAGGTTTGCACCTTATGGCAATGGTGGGTTTTATTTAATTTCCTTTTTTCCCACTTTCTCTCACAATCTTCTCCACATCTCGGAACTGTATCTCATGAAGAATTGTTCCAAATCCATGCAGGGAAAACAGAAAAAGAAATCGATACAGCTGGCGACGAATTAAAACCCAATTTTAAGAGATTGACTGTTGAACAACCCAAAGTGACAGAAACAGGTTTTTTTTTTCTCTCTAATTTTCAAGTTTCAACAAGCGAAAATCTTGCATGCAAAGAATTCCTACTTAATTCGGCTATATTTTGAAGGATCTAGCAAGAAAATGCATGTAATTACATTTCCCATTTTTTTCTTTGGTTCACTTTATTTATGTTAATGAATTTCAGCAATTACTCCTAACCAAACTGCCTGTGAAATTTTCTTCAGCTCTTTTTTTTTTATGAAATTATTTCCTCTTTTGTTCACTGGATTCTACTGAAATCTCTTTGCTTGAGGCACAGGTTATCACCATCTGTATCCATGTAATTATTATAAAAGCTTTGTATTCTCTTTGTAGGGATTTTGAGAAATAGCAAGCTTTACCAAGTTAGCCTAAATTTGTAGAAACTTAATTTTTTTTTTCCTGTCGTTTGCTTTTTTCCATTTTTGGTTGCCTAGAAAAAAGACGTAGACTAACTGAAAATTATTTTCTCTTTCTCACATCATAACTGAAAAAGCACCATATACCTATTTTCAGCAACATTTCTTAGAACTTACTCAAAAGCAGGAAATTATTTATTAAACTCTTGCATTATTGTATGAATTTGGTCCTGGGTGTACTTTTGGGGCTTCGAACCAACGAATTTTTGTTTCTTCATTTTAAATATGGTGAGAAACTTAAATATCATGCAAATCTCATTGAGTATTTGTGCATGCAACATTGTTCCTGAAAATTGGAAAACTTGGTCTTACACAAGATTTTTTTTTATAATTGCTTGTTGATCATTAACTTTCTTTTATCAATCTGTTACTATTTTCGAAATTCCACTGTAAATTACAAAAATATACTACTTGATCTTTCTCTCTCAATTACACATTCACATACCGAACCCAAATCTCTCCATTCCTCAATCTAGACAATTATCTGCATTGTTCTCAAACTCAATCCCGCTAAATTCAAGAAATTTGCAATTCCATCACTCCAAATTCACTTTACAATCCTCACTTCTCCACAATTTCGAAAAAATCCAAAAAATTTACAGTCTAACCCTCACACTTTCTCATAATTACAGTGAAGGTAGAAAAAGAAGAAGTGGATGTAGAAGAGAAATCCCACACCGACTCGGCCTTAGCTTCAGAAGTCGACCTGAGCAAGCCAACATGCTTCGAAACGAGCCGCCGATCGGACACGTGCGAGGCACGTGGAGAGGTTCGCGTAGAGGGGGAGGCGCAGAGGATTTTCGTCCGTCCGATGACGCAGGAATGGAAGATCAAACCCTACTGTCGAAAGCACGACGCGTTCGCTCAATCGCACGTGCGCGAATGGACGCTTCTGCCCTTCGATCACGTGGCACCCCCGCCAGCGTGTACCAAGAACCATTCCGTCCCAGCCTTGCTGTTCTCTAACGGAGGTAAAGACTAAAGAATGTTCTAGAGATTTTAGTCAATAAATTTGTTTTTAATGTTTCAGGTTTTTTTGCGGTTATGCCCTTTTAATATTCTGATTTCTGTTTGGATCCTTGGCAAGTTTCTGTTTCTGTGAATTCCTGTATCTTGTCTGTAACTTTTTCTTTTACAATAGGTTTTACTGGCAACCTGTTCCACGATTACACTGATGTGCTGGTACCGCTATTCATCAGCTCGTACCACTATCACGGAGAAGTCCAGTTCCTGGTAAGCAGCCTGAAATCATGGTGGATCAACAAATACATTCTCATCTTTCAACAACTCAGCAACTATGAAATAATCGACATAGACAATGAGAAAGACGTCCATTGTTTCCCGCAAATCACTGCGGGCCTTGCGTTCCACAAGGAGCTGGGCGTCGATGCATCCAAAACCCCAAGTGGTTACTCTGTTGTCGATTTCAAGAAAATGTTGAGGACATCGCTCGGGTTAGAGAGAGAGACAGCTGCCCCGAGCGGGGACCAGTGGGATATCAGGAGGAAACCGCGGCTGCTTATCATTTCTAGGAAGAATTCGAGGGCATTTTTGAACGAGAGGATGATGGTGGATATGGCCATGTCGCTTGGGTTTGATGTCAGAGTAGGTGAACCTGATATTAACACAGATGTGGCCAAGTTTGCCAGGTTGGTGAATTCGGCTGATGTTATGATTGGTGTGCACGGTGCGGGGTTGACTCACATGGTGTTCTTGCCAGCTGGTGCAGTGCTTATTCAGGTATTGTGTTGACCCAAGTAAGGGTATTTGTTGATTGGCTCTAATGGCCTACCAAACAGACTTGAAGCTTTTAAAATCCTTGTAATATTTTGTTTGTATTTATTAGTATAAATCAGTCTAATCTCAACAAAACACAATTTCAAAGGAGAAGGAAGAACATCTCTGCCATTCTCATATCATACTAGGATGGTTAATTTTTTCTTCATTGGATGATTAGCATTATCGTTTTTCTGCATATGGACTGTTTAATGCCAGTGTGGAAAACTAACTGAAAAGTTTTTTTTGTTTTCCTCAATAACGCCTACAGTCCTTGTTACTCTTTGATGTAAATGTTAGTTAATTAACATGGAGAATAACATTTGTGTTTGGTGTAATATGACAGGTGGTACCTTTTGGTGGTCTGGAGTGGTTGGCACGAGGAACATTTAAGGAGCCGTCGGCCGAGATGCAGGTACACTATCTTGAGTATATGATACAATTAGATGAAACTACACTAAGCGAGCAGTACCCGAAGGATCACCCTGTATTGAAAGACCCGTATAGTATACACAAACAAGGCTGGGATGCTCTAAGGACCATCTATTTGGATAAACAAAATGTGCGGCCGCATTTGGGGAGACTTAAGAATACATTGTTGGAGGCGCTTAAGCTTTTACCGCATGGACGTAGTACTTAACTGATTAACTAGGGTTAAAGGGGGGTGTTTAGCTTAGATGAGAGGTAGGATAAATCTTATCTTGGTAAATTTTCTTCTTTTTCTTTTTACTTTGCAATATTCGTTTTTATTTGTTTAGATCTGTAAGAAGGTTTATGCTATATTTATGTATAAATGCATGCAGAGAAAAAAAAAAAAAAAGGTTTTATTTGTTTTTCTTTCCTTTAATTTTCCCTTTTGTTTACAATAATGATGTAGAGGTTGCAATTTAAAAAGAAATTTCAATACATTTTCAATTTGGTTCACCTTATAGATACATATCATGGAAGTTAACAACTTAATTTTAGGAATTTTCCAGAGTTCACAGAAACAAAAAATTTGTAGCTTAGTTTTGAAATTTTTGAGAAATAAATGGAATTTTCATGGAAAATGGTATTTGTTATTGGACCCATGTTTATTCATAAAAATAATTTCAAGCAGATGTCAAACTTAATGTCAGAAAGTTGCAGTTTATGTCGCTAAGCAATATGAGGAATGAGGTGTTAATATTTTTATAATAACCTTTCTCTATCAAAGAAGATTAGTTGGTTAACGCTCCTTCCTGAAAACAAATGGAGCAATTTCTTGCAATGTGAGAGAAAAAAGATAGCACTACACAAGTACACAACAACAATTGATTGATTGAGCTAGGTCTCTTTCATTCGTTTTGATTCAGTTGTTGGCTAAACACATCTAGCCCTTGACCAAATATGCACAAAATCATAATACTTTTCTAAGAAATATTTCCAAAAATTGATATTCAACTCTCTTTTTTTATGAAGAACCGACTTATGGTTGGAATGTGAAGCTAAAAAAGAAGAAAACATTTAATAGAGAGCAGAGAAAATGTGCTGTTAAAATACAGACTGATTAATTGGTAATCAACTGTTTTATCAGCTAATAAAACAGAAAAAAAAAAAAAAATGTGCTTGCAGAACATATGCACATTAACAAGCAATAAATTCTATTGGATCCTCTCCACAACCTGGATCAGAAATCCGACCCAATATGGTGAGCTTTTCACATTTTCACAGTATCAGTATTCAGTAGTGGTACATCATATGACAGTAAAGCATAAATGTGGAAGCATCTAATCTCTAGGAAAGGAACATTGACACAATGGCCCCTGTGAGTTCCTGTCGGTTATTATGTGCTCTTGCATGATAAATTATAAGTGGGCCCCACCCTGCCTCATGGTCATGGACCATTTCTAATTGTATGACCCAGAAAAAAGAAAGATGGACATCCTATTCTGTGTCTCGTCAATCTTACATGAAAGCGTTCAATCAAAGATAAAAAGAGAATTATTCTTTTTTATCTTTTATAGTGAGGCACTTGATTACATTCTTTGCCTTTTATTAAAGGATTGATTAATTGAAATAGCTAAGGAGGTATTACTATCTTGTTTGATTTCACGCTAGTTTGTGCTTGATGCGTGCATTCATTACGGTATGGCAAACAATTTCCAAAAACAATGTAGAATTCAGATGCTCAAGCAAACATGGCACCGCTACCATAGCATTTTTTTCTAAGAATGGAAAGCCTAGCTAGAGCTTTTATTTGATGCCCATTAAGAAATGTTAGGACCCATTTGAGTTTGTCATTCTCCTCTGGCCGTTAAATAGGGAGAATTTGATGAATTCAGGTATATAATTTTAACAAAATTGGATGCACCATGCATATATTTTCTGATGTTTGTTTTAGCATGGATGAGAGATAAAAAAAGAATTCGAAGAAAAGGTTGTAAACAATATTTGCACTTATAAAATAACTCTAAAAATATTTTATCCTAAAATTTTACCCATCCAGTTGTATCTTCTAGCCCTGTCATTGTTTGAACAAACAATAAATTAAAAATGATGGACCAACTATTTTGAAATTATATTGTGGTTAAAATGTTTCGGATTTCTTTGCCTATTCAATTTAAGACATGCTTGGCACACAATGGAATAGAGGAAGGATATGGAACAGGAGAGCTTTGAAATTTAAGTTATTTCTACCCAATTGTTTCAAATACTGTAAGAGTGTAAATTAATTTATTACGACCAATGAAAAAGACGTTCTTCCGAACTGTTAATCATGATCTCCATTTAAAATGTATTTCGAGATCAAATTTTACATTTTTTAGAATTTATTACTATTTTTTTAGATAGATATAAAATCATCACTGATCTAAAATTTTTGAGTATTGACTTTCTGCCTATCTAAAAAATAAGTAAAAAAATTCTAAGAACTGTAAAATTTTGCCTCCAAGCACATTTTGAAATGGAGATCATGTTGAGCGGTTCAGATTGACTGTTTGAATTTTGAAAATAAAAATATATATTCATAGTACAGGCTAAAGTGCACTATGCAAAGTACCATAGTCTCACTCTTTATCTTTTAATAGAATTGGAATTAATCTATTGCATCGAATAGAGAGACACTGAAATACAAAATATGAGATATGACTATATAAATTTTCATTTTCATTTTACTTTTTTTTTTTTTGTTGCATTTTTATCATATCATTCAATTCCTATCCATTAATAACATATTCAAAATACAAGTTCACCACAATCCATTAATAACATATTTCTCCCAACTTTTTATATTGCACTTTCACTTGACAATGTGAAGGAAGCTTGGCTGAACAATACATTGATATTTTAAAAACCAAAACTTACAACAATGGGTAACCATATGGATTGCTGCCTATATATATATTTGAGTTTTGTTGATGGAATGAAATGGGAGGATTTATTGAATGAAGTTAAACTAGGAGTGAAAGCGGTATGGATAATATTCGATCCGTATTTGATCTGTATTCAAAAAAATAGATATGGATATCCGATATCCGAATATCTGTGTGGATATGGATACTGATATGGTTTTATGTTTCAATTATCCGTATCCGAATAGTAGATATATATCATATATTTTAATATATATTATGAAAAAAATATTGTTATTCACCATTAAAATTAGATAAATATTATGAACTTTGGTATTTTTAATATTATTTTAATAAATATCCGATCCGATCCGTATCCGTATCCGTATCCGGAAAATTAAAAAGAATATGGATATAGTTTTACCACTATCCGCTCCGTTTTCACCCCTAAGTCAAACTGATAGGGAGATTATTTAAGAAGACAAATCTTGAGACAAGAAACATGCAAAATGTTGATTCTTCTATATGATGTTTTGATAATAACTTGAACTAGGAATACTAATGTAACCATCTTAAATTAAACAAATTTGTTCACATAAATTCTCCGGGGTATTTATCTGTTTTGAATTTGGATGAGGTTGGGGAGAAAAATATATCACCACAAACAACGATAAAAATGCACCCGAAATTTAGGTCATCGGTGCTCAACGGTCACCGAAAATGTAATAAAATAATGTGAGGAACACTAAATTTTTTGAACCAAGATTAAACAGGTGGGGAAATTAAGATTTTACATGAGCATGACTCTCACATGAATAGTCTGACTCTCTCTGCGTTTCATGTGACTTCAGTTGTATAGCTATTTGTGTTGCATACTCCTGCTCTTTATGTTTTAATTTATCACAGTATACAATCAGGGACCGTTCTACATCCAATTATAAAGGTGCTTAGTCATTCTGTGATTTTAAAATTAAATTCTGTATATTCAAATTTACTTGAATTTATTTTATTTTTTACATTTTATATGGTTTAGTCCTCTCATAAAATGTTAATTGTGTACTTGTAGCTAAATAGTTAAATTTTTTACTTTGTGTGAATACTTGAGTTCAAATCTCATCTATCATGTATTGTATATTTTATGTTTCAGCATCTCCAATTAAATTTTTCTAATTCCGCGCTATGTTCATGTGTATGTTGTCGAATTGGTCAGCTTAACTTTTTCAAATAATGAAATCTATAATTGTATACCCGTTACTTGGGTGAACAAAATCCATTTTACAAATCGCCACTATAATATTTATGCAGAAGAAAAAATATTTATTTATCAGATAATGCTATATTGTTGGTAAAGTGTGGAGAAATTTCCAGTTGATACTGATTAATTAACTTCAAAATGCATTTATATGGACACACCTGTATAATTTCTTTCCATGAAACCCAAATTGAATGAATATGTAATGGCCCACGTATTTTGCACCACCGACGTTTTAATGTTGACATTTAGGACCTTAGTATGATTCTTTCGTTTTTGCTACAGCACAACAAAGTACTTTTTTGTTTCTCGACAAATGTTTCTGTTCAGTATTTAGAATGTACGAGGCAGACCAAGATAGTGTTTTGGTCCTTTTTCCATGTCACCATCAAACTCTAGTTTCAAGGTTAAATTTTATTATCTATTATTATTATTATTATTATTATGTTCAGGGTCATAGTTAGGATTTTTTATCAGGGGTACGGGTAGGTAAAAGAATTTACTGGAATGATTAATGAATTGCAGACTGTTATGAATTAACTAAGAATAATTATTTTAGTACCCCGCTACAGTACTCGCACTGTACCTGCACTTCTATAACTGTAAGGTTGCGGTCTCCACAACTACCGATCTAACTAACAATGTTATCGGACCTTCCATTTTGAATTTCAAATGTTCCTTTCTCTCCTTTTTTTCTTTTTCCAAGGCTTCGGCGATTTGGAGGCGATTTTAGGTCGATTTTGAGGCGATTTTGAAACTGGAAGCGATTTCGTGTGGTTCTCACAAGTTTAATCGGTAATTTTGAAATGTGATAAGCTAGATTAATATTGTTTCTTTTCGATTTTGTTTTTGTTCTGGTGAATTAATAATGATATATCGTTTCGTTTCTATTTCATATACACAATCGTGTTTCAGTGTTGCTGGATTTTGAGATGTTTGTGATAATTTGATTTACGAAGATGATGTAATTGTCTATTATGTGTTCAGATATAAATAATTGATGTGTTCAGATATAAATACTTGGTAGTTTAGATATAAATATTTGATGTGTTCAGAAATAAATACTTGATGTGTTCAGATATAAATACTTGGTAATTCAGATATAAATACTTAATGTGTTCAGATATAAATACTTGGTAGTTTAGATATAAATACTTGATGTGTTCAGAAATAAATACTTGATGTGTTCAGATATAAATACTTGATAGTTCAGATATAAATACTTGATGTGTTCAGATATAAATACTTGATCTGTTCAGATACAAAATTCATTTTAATAAAGTGGCAGTTACAATTTAAAGTAAAAAAAAATAATAACAACCAATTATTAAAAATAACGTTATATGGTTTAAATTATTTATTTGAAAAATATATAACAAACTTTCGTTGGGCCGATTATTATATATGAATTCATATAAAACCATAGAGAATACTAATAGATTACAATTAGTGCAACATATATACATATTGCCTTTTGTACACATGCAATCCCATGTGATCCATATAACATATACTCCTCAAGATCCAATACAATGTTTGTATAAAAGTTATGTCCTTACCACTTAGTAACCATGCGATCAAGGTTTGGCTCAAGTTTCGTCAAGTTGGGCTCATGTTGCCAAAACTCTTGGTTATGATCTAGTTTGGACCAAAATTTCATACAAATTAGTTGTATTAGATCCAACATATAAAAAAGAGAGTGCCCATGTGATCCATGACATGATGCCTCTTGGTTAAAGGTCTCCAACATTTCAACTCAAATACTTTTTTAAGATTCTTATTCATCCAACGTAATATAGATATAAATAATTTAGTTCGTAAGTATAAATACCACACACTTATAGTTATAAATACTTTGTTTCGTAAGTATAAATACCACAAGAATAGAGATATAAATATTACCCGCACATAAGCTAAGTCAACATTTTTTTGTCAACATTTTTTGTTGACAATTTTAGTGGTCTCCACATGTCGTTTATTACCCACACATAAGCTAAGTCAACGTTTTTTGTTGACAATTTTAGTGGTCCCCACATGCCGTTTGAGTGGTCCCCAAATGCGGGTACGAAGCGAGGATTTTTGAAGAAAAGGTGCGGGTACGGTTATTTTAGGAAATCATATATCATATATGTAGTTCATTGTATAGATATAAATACTTGTCTTGTATAGATATAAATACTTCGCAATGTTACTATTAATACTTGTAAAACAAAATTACTGTTTTGGAAACGGTTGCGGTCCCACAAGCAGTTATGGCAGTTTAGGTGCGGATACTCAACTGCGGGTACTCATATCAGCTTCCATTAACTAATTCAGAATGTGCATTGTTTAGGAATATGTAAAATATTCTTTAGAGTAGGTGATAGTCCGATTATAAATAGATGTATACTCAATTTTCAAAATTTAAAAGAATTGTCTACCTCTGATTTAATGTGGCTTCATCACTGATATTTAATACTTGATTTTAGATTTTAGAGAAACTTATTTATCATTTTAAATTATCCTTTGTAAACGAGTGGACCAACCATAATAATAAAGTGATGGGCTACAATTATATTTTGTTTGTTTGTTTGAGTACTTAATTAGCAAGTTGTGTAATTCTTACTTTATTATTTTTAGCAGTTTGACTTCGTCTCATGAGGATTTTTAATGTCACAAGTATATAGTTGAGAAAATCATATCATGATTTCTTTCTAATTAAGATTAATTTAAGCCGGCGACAAGTATAATAGAACTCTTATTCGGACCATTGATTATTTTTTATTATCACATTAATTAACACGTAGGATAAAGTAAACATACATTATTGCTACTTTCTAGGAAATAAATAAAAAAAGCACAATAGTATCCGACAAGAACGCAAAATGCTGAAGCATTCCAATACAAATCAGAGCCAAACAATGATAAAAATAAAGAATAAGTACGATTTTAATATTTTACTATTTCTAACTTATCTTATCATATAAAAGAAGTTATAAGCTATTTCATATCGAAATCGTCAAACTACTCCATTTATTACATAACACCAAAAAATGCCAAAACCCCGGCCTAAAAATAGGGACCTAAAATAAAACCGAAAAAGACGAGGGTCTCCGCACAAAAACATTTCTTATGGCTTGGAGAGGATACTTGGAATTTTTTTTAAAAACCGTAAATAAAAAAATTAAATCTACGAAACCAACATGATGACAAAAATCATCAGAACCGAGATGCCATCTCGGTCCGAAGGAATTTTTTTTCTCCGGACCGAGATGGCATCTCGGTCCCCATCTTTTTCACAGCAAAACAGAGCTGAACGGTGTGGCCGATGGTGTGGCTGCCCCTGGACCGAAATGCCATTTCGGTCCGGAGGATTTTTTGGCCAGACCGAGTAGCCATCTCGGTCCAGATAATTTTTTCGGCCAGACCGAGTAGCCATCTCGGTCTAGAATGTTATATTCAATAAAAAAATGTATTCTTCTCCCTATGCATTATTTTGTTGTGAGACAGAGACAGAGACATCTGAGCACCTCTGTGCTTCTTCTTTCTTTCTCACCTCTTTCTCTCCGAGACCTTCATGCCTCTCTATTGTGCATAGTTTCAGTTTTCCAAATTACAGATCGGCTCCTGCATTGTGCCTCTAGCGTTCGTCTGAATACTGTAGTAAGTTTTTTTTTTCAATTATGATCATATTTTTTGCTGTAAAATTGAAAATTATCAAAGGTTAATCGTGAAATTTTTTGTTCAGGAAATGTCTCAAGTATTAATAAATGTGTATCACAGACGCGAAATTACAGACGCACCGACCTGTACATTTCCTGTTACTAACTCAACTAGTCTTGATGAGCTAAGAAGGCAGATATATGTTGGCATTCGTTTGCTCCCTAGCCGGTTCGATCTGACAATCAGCGCACGTTTGAACACGGCACCACCTGGCTCAGCAGAAAAATACCAGTTGTTCAACATAGACCACGAAGCGACTTGGTATATGGTGCTTGCGAATGCCACTCCGGTATTGAATTTTAAACTTCTTGAATTAGTGGTTGAGTCAGTACCAGTTGTTAGTCAGACCAATTATGACCCATACCCGGGTAGTGTACCTGGAACTAGCAGAGACATACCGGTGATTGATTCACCGGCACATTGTGATGAAACCCCCGAAACACCCCCGGTTGATTTGCAGAATTATTTTGACCAACTGAATAATGATACTGACTCAGAAACAAGCTCTGACCCTGATGACACGGTTGTCGGGGAAGAGGAAATGGCCGAAATTGAGGATCAGATTAGGATGGAAGAAGTAAGGAATGAGTGGCAATCGTCTATTCCTTTTATTAATCGGGGATTGCAGCATCCTTGTTCGGCATTTCATGACGATGTGCCGATGCCGTACAAGGATGAAGCATTTTTTGGTCATCCACCCAGAATCGACGGTCCATTTTCTGTGGGACAGATATTTGAATCCAAAGCTGATCTTAAATCGAAGTTGAATAGATATGCCATGGATAATAACTTAGAAATACAACAAACCCAGATAAGTCGTAACAGATATGTGGTTGTATGTACAGTGGAGGGGTGTCCGTGGAGGGTATACGCAAAAACCACTGCGACGGGCAATTGGACAATTGCAACAAACCCATACGAGCACAATTGTTACAGTACTGCATGTACAGCAGACAGTCGTCAGATGACTGCCAGGATGATTGCAGATATAATCAAACCGGGTCTCAAGGAGGACCTGGAGATGTCAATAAAAGCATGTCGAATTGCAGTTAGACAGGAGTTCAAAACGGTTGAGCCTTCATACAGCAAGATTTGGAGAGGGAGGGAGCTGGCTATTGCCGATTTATTTGGTTCTTGGGAGAAAGCTTACGAACTGCTACCTTCTATGCTCGGTGCAATCCAGAGGTCTAATCCAGGTACAAGATACAGAATTGATCACAAACCATCTAGCACGTTGGGCGAACATATTTTCATCCGTGTGGCATGGGCTTTCGGTCCATGCATTCAATCCTGGCCATATCTCCGACCAGTTATAAGTGTAGATGCAGGACACCTATCCGGCAGGTACAAAGGAAAACTATTCATGGCATGCGCTTATGATGCAGAACAACAATTACTGCCAATAGCATTCGGAATTGCGGAAGAGGAGACTTCAGATAATTTGGGCTGGTTTATGCAATTTGTACGCGAAGATGTTGTCGGCCCCGGTCGGATATGTGTTATATCAGACCAGCATGCTGCAATCCGTTCAGTGTTTGATCGTACTGATTTAGGGTGGTGCGAGGAGAGGGGTGAAGCAGTTCATCGATTGTGTGCTCATCATATTGGGGCGAATGTGTACAAGTTGTGCAAGGACAGAGTAATTGAAGCAATTTTCACTGCGTTTGTGGGTAAGATGAAACCTTGGAGGTTTGATGAGGGTATGGAAATGATAGAAGGTAGGAGCATTACTACTCACCAGTACATCATGTGGTGTGGTAAAAGGTTGCAAAATCTCGAAGAAGAGCCTCTGCAACTCCATAAATGGGCACAATGTCATGACGGAGGCCCAAATAGGTGGGGTATTATGACTACGAACGGATCAGAATCATTGAACAATGTTTTTCGAGTGGCGCGCCAACTGCCTGTAACGGCAATAGTTGATCGCACATTCTATAAAGTTGTGGATTGGTATGTCAGAAGAGGTGCGGTTGCTCGAAATTGGCATCAAAATGGAATGAGATTATCAGGAAAAATCATGACAGCGTTAGAACGTCGGATTGCCAAAGCAAAGCAGCACCTAGTGATACCAATGGGTGGTGAATTTCCCGTCTACGAGGTCGTCGATCATGATGGAACCCAAAGAACGGTATGTCCGATATTTTCTTAAATTTAGTATAACTTTCTCAATTTGTAATATTTAAATAACATGATTTATTGATTGTAGGGGGTGAAGGGAGACATGAAGTACGAAGTTAGATTTCCAGAAGGGGAGCAGAGAATGCCTGTTTGTGACTGCCAGAAACCGCAATTTACCGGCATTCCCTGCAACCACGTCTTGGCGGTGTGCTGTAAGAGACATCTAGATCCGATGAGATATGTAAGTCACTATTATAGCGTTGAAAATTATGTCAACACATGGAGAGGTGAGTTTCACAGCTTCGGCAGCCACCGCAATTGGATATATGAGTTGGGAGCAGGGAAAATCAAGCCGGACCCAAATAAAATTAACAAGGGTAGGAGGAAGCACAAGCGAATTCCTAATGCTATGGATGTTATGGAAGCTCAATGTAGGCCACGCAGTGGAGTACAACGTCCAGAGGGATCCGGTAGAAGAAGACCGTCAGGTTAGAAATCGTAATTGTGAATTAGTACATATTTTTAATTAAATTAAGATTTTACACACTTAATTATATTTATATCCTCATTGTGCAGGGTCAACTGTTGACAGACGGAGAAGCGTACCTGGCACCCGGCTAGAGGCATCTGCATCTGCTAGGTATACAGAGGCATCTGCTCCACAAGAAAGACGGAGAAGCGTATCTGGCACCCGGCCAGAGGCATATGCATCTGCTAGGTATACAGAGGCATCTGCTCCACAAGAAAGAAGGAGAAGCGTATCTGGCACCCGGCCAGAGGCATCTGCATCTGCTCCACATGTACAAACAACTGCTAGTCAAGCAGGACCATCTGGTAGCCGACCATCTATTGGTCGGACGGCTAGTCGTCTGGTGAACAAATTATTGAGACGTAAGGAACGATGAATATTGTGTAATGCAAGACCATGTTTTATATAAGACTATATTTGTTTTAAATGGAAGACCATTTCTGAATTTTCTGAATTTCTGTTTTTCTGTTTTTCTGAATTTCTGACCTCCCTTGACAAATCGTCAGAACTGTAGCAAACCGTAATATTTTTGTATGTACAAGTTATATTATCTGAAAACTAGACTTCGACGCCTTTCTTTCCATATAAAGAACCCAAAATTCCATGTAGCCATTCAATCATAATTGAATTTCCAATCTAGTCGAATTTCTGAGCTGTAAATTTTCTGAATTTCTGTTTTTCTGTTTTTCTGAATTTCTGACCTCCCTTGACAAATCGTCAGAACTGTAGCAAACCGTAATATTTTTGTATGTACAAGTTATATTATCTGAAAACTAGACTTCGACGCCTTTCTTTCCATATAAAGAACCCAAAATTCCATGTAGCCATTCAATCATAATTGAATTTCCAATCTAGTCGAATTTCTGAGCTGTAAATTTTCTGAATTTCTGTTTTTCTGTTTTTCTGAATTTCTGACCTAAATCGAATTAGATGGAATATGGACGAATTTCTGCATTTTTGATGTTATTAATTTTTAATGTTATCGGAATTTTGGAATTTCAAATACGAAGAAGATTTGGTATGTCAGAGATGTAGAAGGAAGCACGGATTAGACGTCGAAGAAGAGGAACCACTAAATTAATCCATGTTTACACTAAACAATCCATACACTAAATAGGGTTACACTAAATCAATCTGTGGCTTCCCTGCCCCTAGGATTAGTGAAATTCGAGTGGCTAAATCTGCGAGTTGGCCTTGTCTGGCGTCTTGTAGGAGCCGCTGCTGATGGCCCCGCATCATCTGCTAGAGGGCGCCCGTCTATTACTATGGATCGAAGCGAGCTGTAAACTCCCTGCATAATATCGTCATGCGTCGTTGGAGGAACTTGGACATCTACATGCCTCGCTCTCCTGTCTGGAATATCACCGCTGATATCGATGTGGTTTAGGTCAAATGGAAGTCCGGCTTGCTCGACCATGGCTCTGAACATTGCGATATGCCCAATATCCCGTAAAAAATCACGACTATGCTCTAGCAATTGGAGTCCAAAAGCCATTTGCCCAGGTGTCTTCACCATCGCAATTCCTTCTGCGGTCATATTCATGAGGCGAAATCTCTGCAAAAAAAAAATAGAATAGTTAAATAAAATGAAAGATAGTTCGTAAATAAAATGAGGTGATATATTAAAAATTAAAATTAAAATACTTACGGTACGTGATTGCACCTCGGCATCCGAGACATACCCGAGACGGTCTACTTCTACTTCTGGTTCTGGCAATGGCTGGCTCAGAATTTCTTGGTGGCTTTGCATTACGTATATCGTTGGCATGCCGTGCCGGAAGAACCAATCCATATACTCGGGATATCTGTAATGACCAATTAGAATAAATTAACTCATCACTGGATCCGAATTCAAAATTTTAAAAAAAAAACGTACCTATCCATATCGTAAGGTCCCGGCTCTTCATTTGCCCAGGGTGGTTGAGCGATAAATTCCGCCCACTGAGTGCTCCAGTCTGAACTTAATCCGTCTTCGTACAAACCATCCGCACGTGTGTGACTGCGGAGGCCTTCCATATAATCAAAGGGCAGTGGATCCTGCGGAGGAACTCGCTGAAATAATCCGAACTGCCGGTAAACCCTCTCAGGAAGATGAATCTCACACTCCCAGAAATGGACCAACCACACGCGATATCTAAATATATCTCGGTCTCTAATCCCGCGCCAAGGTTGTTGGTGGTAGTAAGTCGTATACGGCATCCAGTTGACAACATTTACTTTCAGACGCTCAAACTGGTTACGATATTGCGATACACCTAAGTTGTGAACACATTACAAATAAATATTGAATTAACACTAAATTATATTGAGAAATATAATTTAAATACATGTTTAAATAAATATACCTCTAATAGGGTTGCCATCCCATTGATGCGGAATAGTCCATCTTGCGCCAAAAGCCAGCCTCTCCAATTGGTTTTCACCGCCAAATGGTAAATCGTGCCTGCCTCTGGGCCGGCCTATAGGAAACCGAGTCCAACACCACATCTGCAGCAGTAGTACTGGACCATTAATCGAAACTGTTTTCTT
Organism: Carex parvula; assembly: GCA_025461045.1. Classification (NCBI taxonomy): domain Eukaryota; kingdom Viridiplantae; phylum Streptophyta; class Magnoliopsida; order Poales; family Cyperaceae; genus Carex; species Carex parvula. Next base: position 67,586 of record JAJGRW010001050.1, on the reverse strand, counting down.
TCTGCAAGCCCGAGACAACTCACGATACAGGCAGGCAAGTACAGCACCTCCCCAATTGTAGTCCTCTTCCAGGTGTCCCAAATTCTCTAAGAACTGCAAGTACATGATCGGGACAGAACTTGAGTTTGCATCGGGAAACATCATCGATCCAAACAAGTCCATGCAGTATGCCCGTGTGTGTCGGTCGACGATCTCCTGGGGAGTGTCATGTGCCAAGTTTCCGTTAAAGCGGTCCTTCAACCATTTTAGTCGCATATGGTATTTGGATCTCTTAACTTCGCCATTGTCGGCCACCTTTGAATAAAAAAATTCATCATCACTGTCTTCATTGCCGTCATAGACCTCATGCCCTACGCATTCTTCGATCAGTAGTGACCAATTATCATCTGTATGTCCAGCAATTGTCTTTCCTGTAAACATAGATGTTAGAGATAAAGATATACTCGATATTTACAATACAATTTAATACACTACAATACGCTAAAAAAAAGATAAATTACTCTAAATATTTATACAATTTATTTACACTAAATATTAATAGGATTTATTTACACTAAATTACTCTAAATATTTACACTACATTACTCTAAATATTAATATGATTTATTTACACTAAATTAATTTATTCCTAAATTTATTTACACTAAATTAATTTATTCCTAAATTTATTTACACTACATTTATTTACACTAAATTAACTGCACTAAATATAAATTACTCACAAAAGTATAAATTAGTAAGAAAAATATTTTACCTTGAACAGGTAAGCCCCACAGACAGCTGACATCTTCCAGTGTCACTGTGCACTCCCCCACCGGAAGATGAAAACTATTCGTCTCGGGCCTCCACCTCTCGACGAGCGCAGTGATCAACGCTTTATCAATCTGACAATGCGTCACATCCTTCATCTGGTACAGGCCTAAGTACACCAAACCTTCTTTCATCCGAGGCTGGTAATGAATGCCCATTTGCCGAGGACCAGTACGCAGTGAACGAACAGGCTGGAACGATAATTTCATGCAAAATAATGTAAAGAACAAAAATTAATTTAAACTTCCAAGTTTATTTTGGAATTTAAATCCAACACGATATTAAACAAATACCGTTGTATTCACCAACGATATCTTGTGTTCCTCAGCAGGCAATTGCAACAAGCGTTGTTCAGCAGCCATTTTGCACTACAATATAAATAAAATTACAACATAAAAAAACTCCAGTTAGTTAACAAATCAAAAATTCCTTTAGCTAATTTACTCTACATACAAAATTAAAAAAACCTACAATTAGTTAAATTATACTAAAAAAGGCCTAAATTACACTAAAAAAAGCCTAAATTATTCTACATTTATTTTTAAAAAAAACTATGACCAAGATTACTCTACTTGCAAACCAAATCATTATACAATTACTAAACACTATATACAATAAATTTATACACTAAATTACTCTAAATATTTATAAAATTTATTCACACTAAATATTTATACAATTTTTATACAACTTACTTACACTAAATATTTATTCACACTAAATTTATTTGCACTAAAAAATTATACAATTTATATACAATTTATTTACACTAAATATTTATTCACACTTAAATTTATTTACAATTTATTTACACAAAATTACTCTAAATTACTCTAATTACTTTAACTATTTATACAATTTATTTATACTACAATACATTAAAATACACTACAATCACTAAATAAATAACACTAAAATAAACTAATTTACACTACAATACACTAAAATAAACTAATTTACACTACATACAAACTAAACTAAATAATTTTACAAAAAATATTAAAATTCGGATTTTTTTCCTAAATTAAAAATTCCCACTATAATACATTAAATTACACTACAATACACTACAAAAAACTAATTTATTCTATAACTAAACTAAATAATTATAAATTTCGGATATTTTTTTCAAATAAAAAATTTAATCACGTACCCAATGAAACTTGTAGATCTGAAGCTTTTCTTGTTCTTCTCTCAAAACTATATTCAAATATGTAATTAGAATAAAAAATGGCTGAAAATTTTGAGGGGTTAAAATTAATTTTGTTTGGTTTGGTTTCGGGTAGAAGAAGAGGAAGAAGCCTCGGGCTGGGGTAGGAAAGAAAATGGAGGAAAGAAGAAGGGAAGGCTGCAGTAAAGAAAACAATGGGACCGAGATGCCATCTCGGTCCGGAGGAAAAAACAATGGGACCGAGTTGGCATCTCGGTCCGGAGGGAAATTTTTGCCGGACCGAAATGCCAATTCGGTCCGGAAGTATTTGTGGATTTTCTGTGGCGTGAGCTGCGGCAAAATTAAAAAAAGATGGGGACCGAGATGCCATCTCGGTCCGGAGAAAAAAAATTCCTTCGGACCGAGATGGCATCTCGGTTCTGATGGTTTTTATAAATCCTGCTGTCATCATGTTGGTTTCGTAGATTTAATTTTTTTATTTACGGTTTTTAAAAAAAATCCGGATACTTGTCCCTAATTCTAGGCGCACAATAGTTGTCTCCATTTGGTACTATGACATAATACGCCGTAAGAAAAAGTAAAAAGAATAAAGTAAGAATGAGCACCTCTTGGCCAATTCTTCTCAACCCTTGACAGCTCATCATTTTTGTTTCAGCGTGCAAATGCCACGTGGCCATTATAATTTTAGGTTTTTCCTCGGGACAAGACAATGGATTTTGTGGGTCTTTTGACTCGTTCACAGTTCAGACCAACCCGGTAAAAAAAAATTAAGTTATTATTCTGAAAAGGTTTAATAGCGACGCTTCAAAAGCCGATAATTTTATTAATACCCAAAAAAAAAAGAAATTATCAAATCTGCCCTCACCTCCAAATTATTTTTAAAAATGCCCTAACCGCCCCCCTCTGGACGGTCCACTACCCATAGCTGACCGCCCAGAGAGGGAGCGGTCCACTTTTCTTTTTTTTTTGTTTTTTTTTTTTGGGGTGGGCGGTCCAGATCCATAGTAGACCGCCCAGAGGGGGGGCGGTCCACTATTTTTTTTTTTTTTTAGAGAGATAATATGAATATCAAGATGCTGAATTCTAACGCTAAAAATTTCGGATTTTTTTTTTAAATATTAGTTAGATTACTTCTTTTAAGCATATTTATACTAAAATACGCTAAATTACTTAGAATTATGTTAAAATTACGTTGAATTACACTAAATTACTTTAAATTACGCTAATAATAATAACTTCACTAATTATGCTAAAATACGGTAAATTACGCTAAACTACGCAAAATTACGCTAAAGTAGACCGTTTCTGTGCCATCATTCATGAATCATAAAAAATAGTAAAAAAATTCCAAAAATAGTAAAAATTGGTATTCTACAAGTTCATTATGTAATTAATTTACTGAGCTACTTAGATTGAATAATAGAAATGAAAATCTTAATCGGAAACTTCAACTCAAGTTTTCTGAATTTTGAAAATTTACATAGTGGTCACTGACGCATGCGTATTTTCGCAAGCTTTTCGAAAAGTGGTCATTTGCTGAAATCGGATACTCGAGCGCCGTTTTATGACAGTTTGAAGTTTCGTCGTCGTTTTTCGCCATTTCAATGAAGATATCGTACATATTCATATGTAATTTAGCATAATTTACCGTATTGTAGCGTAATTTAATGTAATTTAGCGTAATTAAAGTAATTTAGTGTAACTCAACATAATTTAACATAATTCCCAAGTAATTTAGCGTATTTTAGTATAAATATGCTTAAAAGAAGTAATCTAACTAATATTTAAAAAAAAAATTCGAAATTTTTAGTGTTAGAATTCAGCATCTTGATATTTATATTATCTCTCTAAAAAAAAAAAAAATAGTGGACCGCCCCCCGTCTGGGCGATCTGCTATGGATCTGGACCGCCTAGAGGGGAGGCGGTTAGGGCAATTTTAAAAATAATTTTGAGATGAGGACAGATTTGATAATTTCTTTTTTTTTTTGGGTATTAATAAAAATTTTGGCTTCAAAAGCCAAGTCCCTTTTTTTTTATTTAACCAAGCCAAAAAAAGAAAAATTAGAATGAGACGTGTTGACAAATTCCCCGACATTTTTATAATATCCAAAGTTAAATAGAAATTAATAAATATATGCAGCTTATCTCAGTTTTATTAGAAATGTCCAAACCGGCCATTAAATGGCCGGTCCTCATATCTTTTTTGCGGTTAAATAACCATTTTTTATTTAGTTTAATTTTTTTTAATTTCAATTTTTTTTTTATATTTTTTAATTATTTTTCAGTAACCTATACATTTAAATTAGTAATCTGACAATTGTTTACCATTTATCAAAATGTAGTTTGTTTGCCATGACCATGATTTCATTACACTGTGGTGAGAAGTTTCTTACTAATACATATGAGGCTTATTACTCCAAAGAGTCAGTTGGTTCATTTATGGTTCCCGAATATCTCATTTTGGGACTTGAAATCCATGATTTACGAATGCACTGGTTATAACATAGAAAAGTGAAACTTAGAATTGGCAACCCGAGTGAACCATGGAACACCCCCGACCTATACCATAGTGAAAGTAATAACCGATGCTGCATTGAGAGCCATGTACGACCATTTAAAGGCCACCAAAAATTTTGTAATAGAAATCTACGCCAAGAGGGTTCCGAAAGAGTCAGGGGTTGGAAGTTCTGGCCAAAATTCAGTTGCGCCACCTTATACAACTTAATAAGAATCATACACTCCCAAAGGTCCTTTATCCGTACCTGACACAGAAACATACAGTCACTTCACTTCACCAGCACCCCAACCAAGATCCCAACCACGACTCCAACCAAGATCCCCACCTAGACCCGTGCATGTGGCGCCTTTACCATTACCGCCACCATCACCTCACCCCAAACTGGCACCAGCAGACGATGAATTTGGTCAGATTTTGAAAATATTAATGAAATTCCGGAGGAAGATATGCAAACTGGGGATGAATTTGAGGTAGCAAACTGGGACTCTGATAACCTGGAGGGTTGTGATGAAGATGGTCCAGTGCCCATTCGAACCGGATATTGGAATATGCCGCTGAGTGACCAGACTGATACGCACCCGTTCGCAAACTTCAATGATATATTTTTTTTATAGAAGCACATATTGCTTACTATGGGCAACAGATTGAGTACAAAGGTGAGTTAGCGCTAGAACAATATTTTCAAAGCAAAGAAGAGCTAATTAAGAAGATTAGATAGCACCATATTACTAAGAATCATGAGATTATAATGAAGAAAAGTGTCAGGGATCGGATTCAGGTGGTGTGCAAGACTATGAGTTATGATTACGAACTTAGGAGAAAAGCAACGGGTTTTGGAGATGCATGGGTTATAACGAGGCAAAACAAGCCTCACACATGTAGAACTGAGTATACAAGGACCGACCATGAATGTCTGACGGCATCAATCATGGCGGATGTCATTGAGATCAGCATTAAGAAAGACTCCTGTATAAGCATCCAAGGGGTGGCAAACTGTGTGGCAACTGTGTATGGCAATGTAACTCCGAAATACAACCGACTGTGGAGGGGTCGTGAGCTTGCTGAAACCACTACTGATGGAAATTTACGACAAGAATCCCGGCTCTAAGTATCAATTTCTAACTTGTCTGATTGAGATAAAAACGGAGAAATTATTGAAGAGGTTGTTCAATTCAGGGCCGTAGCCTGGGCTTTTTAATGCATTGCAGCGTTCTAGTACTTGAGACCAGTGATCAGCATATATGCATGCTTCTTGTCTGGGCGATATGAGGGGAGGCTTTTGATAGCTTGCGGCTATGATGCTGAGAACCAATTGCTACCTATTACATTTGCAATTGTACAGAAGGAGGACTGTGAGAATTAGGTTTTTTTTTCATGCAGTGGTTGAGGATTTAGGGTTTAGGGTTTGGAGCTGATAAATTCGTCTGTGTTATTTCGGATCAGCACAAGGGGATCAAATGTGCACTGACAGCATAATACGGATGGTCTCCATACATTTTTGTGCACAGGTTTTGTATGCAGCATGTTGCTGACAACCTGGTCTAGAATTTTGAAAATGACAAGTGGTTCGGATGAAGGTTCTGACAAGGAGCCAGGAAGAAGAAGCCAAGAAGGTTGAAAGAGATGTTCGAAGAGTTTGCTGTGATATGTCTAATTTATAACATTTCATTTTAATTATTTTATAAGACTATTCTGAAAATAAAGTAACACATCTTTGTTTTTGTGCAACTAAATCCAAAGTGTAATGCATTTTTGAAGAAGATGGGCAAAGTATGTCCTAATGATGTGATGGAGCTGTCTAATTATGAGAAGATTTTTTCAAACATGTGATGGAGGATACCGATTTGGTATCATAATAACAAACGGTTCCGAGTCACTCAACAATGTCTTCCGGGTAAGCTGTAGAATGCCCATAGCTGCCATAGTGGAGGATACGTTCTACTAGATCAACAAATGGTTTGTTGAGCGGCGGAAGCGAGCAATGGACTTAAGATATGCAAATCAAGTACTTTCCGACCGGGTTTTACAAAAGATCAGAAAACAGTGGACCAAAGCTGCACAAATGCGTTTGGTCTCGTATACGCACGGTGAAGGTCAGTACTAAGTTTCATCTCCAAATGAGTACGTTCAAATCGCCCGCGGGTCTGATGGAACTATGGACGTTATTCATAGGGAGTTCATGTACATTGTGACACGCGGGCTCGGCAACAAAATAGAATGTACTTGTAGAGGTATCCAATTGACATATATTCTGTGCGCTCATGTCTTAGCGGTTTGTCGTGAACGAAATTGGTGCGAGGACAATTTGTTGCAGACTGGTATACTGTGAACTATTTTGAAAGTACTTGGAGTGGGTGTTTGTTCCTTTTGGCAATATGGGAGAATGGCCTCCTTGTACTGGACCTAGAATTCTTTTGAGCAAGGGCTGGATTATGGTTGGGAGGCAGAAACACATCCGTTGTATAATGACCATGGATGAAATGCAAGGTAGGTGAAGGAGGCATCAGTCTTGCCGTTCCACTACCTATAGGCATCGAAAAGGTATGTAACATTAATCAAAAGTTATATTTCTTTTCAATTTATACCCACTTACTAAGTAACAAATGCAATGCAGAGGCAAGAAACACAGCAAATATGGCAGAAAATGAGCGAGTTATGGCATAGGCAAGTGGGTCCGGAGGGTCACGGTGTAGCACAGCTACAAGCCGTTTAGATGTTGATCACTCAAAAGAGACCAATGTTTCTTTCAATATTTATAAACTCGGAAATGCTATCAGTTCGGACTGCAAGCGCCCAATCCTATCGAGTAGTATATACGAGGTCGATCCACAGAGAATATTGGTTCAATGCTTTGAGCGATCGAATCACAATCTTTCGAAAGGCTAGACGAAATCTGAAAATTGAGAGATGTTGATGTGATCAATGTAAATTAGAAAGCAATTAAAAGTAATTAAAATAAAGATAGAGATGAAAATTCCTAGGGTTTCGGCACACCATTGCCACTCAATCCGTCTTGATAATATATTCCTGTTGCGTCTGATTTCCTGTTGTGGTTTTATGAAAGATAACCACATAGGTCACTGCGATTTATGTTACGCAAGAATGACAGATCTTTCATCGAGATTCTACATAGGACACTGCGAGTTTTCTTACGCAAATGACTGATCACTAAAAACCCCAAATTACTACACAGATCACTGCGATTTTCCTTACGCAAGTGATGGAATTTGGTACGCGTTTTGTTGGTCTGGTTTATGGTTTCCCCACTAAGGTTTTCTTCACATAAACCTAATAGATCTCAACGAGGCTAATTCATACAAATAGTTTCTCTTGCCATTAAAGTACTATCACTACCATAACGGACTCAAACTAGATCATTGAAGTTAGATGAAGAGATAGTAAATCCCAAAAGCATTTTGATACAACAACAAGAAACCATAATCAACAGAAATATATATATCAAAACATCAAGAGTAACAAGGTTTACTGCCTAGCCCTAAGAAAATGAACTTAGCCGCGGAACGGCATTGTTACAAGTACTTCTCTCTTCTCTCTTTAATCAAATCTAACCCTAATTACAAAGATGACTATTCCTTCTGCCCAGGGGCCTTATATAGGAGTGGAGGGACGTCTGGAGGTTTAGTAGGGGCTAAGAAACTGATCTGGAAACAGCTGTTGGCAGTTATTCCCCAAGAGACGCCTTCGAATACGGACCGTATCAGTTGATACAGTCCGTATTAGGACCTTGACGGTTAGGGTTTAATGCTTCCAGCGCTATCTTCTGGTCTGTGCTAGGCCTGGTCCGTATCAGGCAATACGGACCGTAACAGAGACTTAGTCGATAAGCGTCGCTGATCCGATTGACCCGATTCTAGCTCCATTTGGTGTAAAATAGTCCCAAAACCTGTTTTCTGTAATAAAATATAAAGAAGGGTGACAGTAGCCTTTTTCTCTAATTAATTAAACATAAGTGTGAGAAAATATGTAAAACCTAAGCCAAAATCCTACGTAAATCATCGTTATTTTGACTTTGATCACGCCTCCCAACTTGAATTGTTGCTTGTCCTCAAGCAACAACATCCCAGCTGGTCAAAGATCCGGTCTAGGTTAAACCATACAATCTCAAGGACTTGTTAAAAATTAAATTAGAACTTGGGTTTGGTACAATTGACATGACAATAAAAATTTAGAACTCTAAAATATTCATGATCTCTCCCTTGAACAATTTATTCACCCCATGATTGATCTCATTATGCTTACCCTAAAAAAATTATTATTGAACAATCCATTTCACAAATATCCTTAAAATTGAGAGTATTAATTTTCCCTTCGATTATAAATAGATCTCTTCCAATTAATAGAAATTCTAATGATATAAATTTTGATTTTCCTTTCCAATTGATTGGAGCAAAATATGACAACTAAGTGTGTTGGTACTTGTGACTATTTTTGAAAAATTAAATTTGTACAAAATTTAAATTTTGGGAGGTTTTCTCGAGCCTATTGGTAACCAGTCTTGCGTAGGCACCCGTACTCTTTTTATCCTCCATCTTTTATTCTATTTTTTTTCTCTATATTTTTCTATTTTTTTTGGATTTTTCTCATTTCTGATTTTTTTGTATTTTTGTATTTTTCTGAAAAATAAAATATTTTTGTGTCACAAGCACCATGATTACACACAATTCCAAGTATTCATTCATACAAAGAATTATTGCATAGTTTCGCTAGGGGTCTATCTATAATAAATGAGTATTCTAAAATACTATCAAATTTAAAAGACTTTGCAAAAATAAATTACTCAATAAATAAAAATTCTAGGGTTTGCGATTTTTGATCAACTCTCATGGTTAGCAATTAATTGTTCACTTTGAGATCATTAATAATTAAAAATTCTGAATTTTTGGTATCATGGCCAAATGTCTAAACCTTAGCTTAATTCAATTTAAAACAATTCCTATTTGATTAACCTATTCCTAAGGAAAAATAAATATGCAAACTAGCTAAAAAGCTCAATCTAATCATCCTAGGATTTTCGGTAAAGCCTCCAATCCTAGTCAAAAATTGAGTAAAACTACTAGCACCTAAGAATTTAAAATGCGAAAATTTTAAAGATACATGGTCCAATTTACCTCCTACCCCCCGAATAAAATTGAGCATTGTCCCCAATGCTTGAGAGATAAAAATAAAGGAAGTAATAAAGTAAAAAGACCGGGGAAAGATACAACTCACTGCACCTCAATCCTGAGGTGGTGGAGGTGGTGGTGGTCGCTGGATCTTCTCGTAGAATGACGGGTCGAAGAGTCCGTATGATGGTGGCTGGTACTCGAATCCGGAGTCGAGAGCATACTGATAATACTGCTGTGCCATGTAGCGCGTCTGCTGGGTCTCGCGCCTGCTCTTGTCGACACTCCTCCTGATCTCCTCCATGCTATTTCGGATTTCACCAACCTCTTGGTGAAGTGTCGAGCTATTATCTTCCATTTGTCTGGTAGTCTCTCCCGTTGTCAAGGTGAGCTCGTTGAGGTTAGAGTTCATCCAATCTATCATTTGAATGAACTGATCAAGCTCAGCTGTAGGGGCATCAGATGGCGCCGCCCCTGAAGACTCGGCTCTAGCTGCCGATGTGCCTGCCTCCCTATATGCATCAAAAGGGGGCTCCTCCTCTCCTCTCTGCTGCCGATCAATGTTAGCTTGATTTTGCATTGCGGCTTGGCTTTCGATTACATTAATGTAATCCTGAGGAGGCTCATAAGTCGGGCTCGCGTGGCGTGCCATTTTTCAGGAGGCCCTACTGCAGAGATTGAGATATCGGAAGGGGAATTGGAGGATTCCCTTCGGTGAATTGTAGAAGTAGGGACCTGGATAGTGGCCGGTGACAAATTTCATGGCTTGAAGGCATGACATGTCAATTTGTGTGAGCCCGCTTGCCTCTTTGAGATGATCGATCTGCAGAGCGAGTTGGTTGGCTAAGATCGTGGCCACGAATCCAATGGAAATATTTCCTCCATCTTTCTTGGCACGGGCGACCTCACAGATTTGTTTGCAAAGGAGATGGCCGAGGTGAGGTCGCACTGGTGCTGGCTCGATCATGCATTTGAGGAGATAGAGTTCGGGTAGTGTTACCTTGGATGAACTCTCGCCTCTTGCGAAAATGGAATTGGCAAGGATGACTTGCAAGAGGCAGACTTGTGGATGGATGATTCTGCTTGCCGGTCGAGTTGTGTTTTGGTTATCTTCTGCGATGCTGTACCAGAACTCTCGGCAGTCAGGAGAATCAGAAGTGTCATTGTCGGTGAGGTCGAAGATGGCGCAGAAATCATTCATGGAGACGGTGTAATGCTCACCAATCATCTGGAAAGTAATGGAGTCCTCGTTGTATCTGAAGGTCGCAAGGAACTCCCTCGTGAGTACCTTGTAAACTTTAATTCCTTTGATTAGTTTGAGGAATTTCCAGATGTGGATGCGGTTTGCAAGTTGCTCGGTTTGCGCAAGGAGGCCTAGTCGCTCGAGTGTCTCTGTGTTGATAGACTTGTGGTATATGACCTCTTTTGTTTTCATCTTCTCGTAAGTGTCTTTGAATTGTGGATGCGAGAAGACGGGTTGGTACTCGGTTGCTTCCTCTATTGATTCATCGGAGTTTTCTTCCTCAAGACCAAAATCCTGATGGTTGAACTCCTCCGGTTATAGTCCGCATCTGAGACTGGTGTGTCTCTGATTGACCGCTGGGTGTCGGAATGAGAGGATGAATGGTTGGAGGATTGTGGTTGCGAGCCGGAAGACCGGGAGGATCGACTCGAGGAGCCCTCCGGTGAACTGCTCGGGCCGGCATTACCGAGTGCTTTCTTTGCGCTTCTTGTCACTGCCCCTAAAATCTTTTTCATTTTTGGAGCCATTTGTTTGAAAGTAATGTCTCTGTTATGGACAGTATTGGTCAATACGGACTGGTTGGTTGGTAAATTTGGCCAAGTACAGGGCTGAATACGGACCGTATCACTAATACGGACCGTATCACTAATACGGACCGTATCACTAATACGGACCGTATTAAAAGGTATTTATGGAGAAACTGCTAAGTGCTGGTTCTGGTAAACTATTACGGACCGTATTGGGGTAATACGGGCCGTATTGTACTGGTAAAAATCGGGGAAATTAACAGAAACTATTTTTTTGTGATTTTTGTGATTTTACGAAATAAAACCTAATTACCTAAATTAATGTAACAGAGATTAAGTTAAAACAAATGCAAAAACGAAATTAAACTTTGAAATTAAAAAGGGGTTTTAGAAAAACTGAATTTGGAGAAGAAGAGTCGAGTGGCCGTCGGATATGGACCCAGTACTGTCCGTATTAGGGTTGAGGCGTGGAGAAGGAGGCCGGCGGCGGCTTCAATGGTGTATGAAGATGAGTTTGGCGAGGGATATCGGGGGCAAAATGGAGTGCTTTGATTTTCGGGCAAGAGTGGAAGAGGGAAGAAGAGAAGAGATTGAGGGGAAGAGAATAGGGAAAGAGAGGAATAGAAGGGGTTTAGGGGTTAAAACCAAAATGGTTAACGGTTATGAGACGTGATTCTCGCGGGATTTCAAACGTCTCTTCTTAACGGGTTCGTATCTCCCGGATTAACCTTTATTACGGACCGTATCAGCCAATACGGTCCGTGTTGAGTCCGTTATGCTTACCCAATAACCGCTAAGTTTTAACTCCTTTGAATACGTGCCGTATCAGCCAATACAGGCCGTATTCACCACTTGTTTCCTCCTTTCTTACTCTATTACCCCCGTATCTACTGGTATGGTCCGTATCAGCCAATACAGGCCGTACCAGAGAGTATTTTTCCATCTTCCGAGATGCCTTTAATCAAGCCTTCCTCCAATATGCTTACCTGATCATAGGAAAAAGGTGGGTATGAGTTGTTTCTTTGTTTAAGTTTCAATTAAGCTAAAAATAAAAATTTATAGGAAAATATAAAAGTGGCCTTGGGTTGCCTCCCAAGAAGTGCTTGTTTAAGTCCATTAACTGGACCTTGGTGTCATCAGTTTCTTCCAGATGTCTCCCTTCAATGCAGCGGGTTGCTGTCGGGTGGCTCCGCCTTCAGCATTTTTCTAGTGGTCTCATCATTATTGCCCTTCTCGAAGAAGTCGTTGGTGTTGAGGTCCGGGGTCGAACGCTAGACTCACACCGAGCACTACTTCAACTCGTCCAGTCTTTGAGAAATTGCATCGAGTCTTCGCGTAGGTTTTTTATTAATGCAAGGGGCTAAGAGAGAATAATTCCTGTTGTTTGCGATATTAGGACTCTTGTTCAGATCATCGGTTTGTGTTGTCACGGGGTTGGATGGATCTGACCGTCATCTGTACAATGAACAATTCTCTCCTTCTCTTCGTGACCATTTCTTCGATGTCTTCAAATTCATCCATTCGCAATTTCTCATTAGCCATACTCATCCGTTGTTTACAATTGTAGCACAAGGTTTATGTCAGGTGGGACTTTAGTCTCATTCATGTTGAAGGATCATCTTGTTCTCGCCAACATTGAGTGAAATCTTCTCATTCCATACATCAATTCATTGCCCACATGTGGCGAGGAATGGCCTTCCCAAGGATGATCGGAATCTGCTCATCTTCTTCCATATCAACTACCACAAAATCTATGGTATCCAGAATTTACCGACTTTGATTGAGATAGTCAAGCAACATTCCTTCAGGATATCGAATTGATCGTTCAGCTAGTTGCAATGAGATCCCTGTTGGTGATAGGTCTCCACATTCTCTAATTTAGTCAAATACTACCTTAGGCATCAGACTCACACTTGCTCCCAGATCACATAAAGCTCTCTTAAATCGGTTGTGCCAATAGGCATGGTATCGAGAAGCTTCCCGGAATCTTTCAACTTTGTGCGTAATTTGCTTTGCACGAGCGCACTGCATTCCAGATTGAGCGGAACTGTTGAGAATTCTTGGAGTCTACTGCGGTTTGAAAGAATCTCCCTTCAGGAAATTTAGCATACGAGGGTATGCTTGCAATTGCTTAGTGAAGGGGATGTGACTTGTAATTGCTTGAGTGTCTCCATGAATCTTGCGAATTGCTGCTCCATCTTGTGCTTGGCAGGCCTTGGAGAGAATGGCAGAGGTGGCTTGTAGGGTGGTGGTGAAATATATTCAGGTTCGGATATTGTCGCTCGTCTCCACCTACGGTGTCATTCATGCTCCCTAATAAGGTTTGTCTGCAGTTCGGAATACGGCGGCTCCGGTTGTTGCGGCTCGTATCTCTTCGAATGCGATGGTCTGCATGCATCTCATCGGAAGTTGATCTGGCATGGCGAGGTCCCTTGTAAGCTGTACCGCTCCTTAAGTTATGCATTTGCAAGTCTCTCTCGGGTTTTCTTCTGGTTGCCCGGAAATTTGCCTTTGCCGTGGAATACTCGAGAGTTCTTTTGCCATCTTAAAGACATTGTCTTCTAAGTCTTTGTTGCGGTTTGTTAAGGATTCAATCTTTTGCGCAATTTCGGCGTTAGCCTTATCTTGCTTCTCTAGGAATCTCTCCATTAATGATGTGATGTCAGGTTGCTGTGGTTGATTGTATTGCCTCGGTTGGTAGTTCGGTTGAGGATTGTTGTATCTCGGTTGATAATTGGGTTGTGGTTGATAGTTCTGTTGAGGTGCAGCAGGCCTTTGATTGTTTGCGTATGAGAGATTTGGATGGTTTCGGTTGTTCGGATGGTATGTATTGTAGGCGGGCTGAGGTCGAAAGCTGTTATCGATTGCGTTTGCTTGCTCTATTTCTTCCTCAGTTTCCGTCACATTCATACATTCGGTCATCTCATGCGCTCCTCCACAATAGCCACATGCTGTTGCGGCATTGACTGCTGCTACCGTTCGCTGCTTGGTTTGCTTGTTGAGTGCCATTTGCAAAGCATCAATCTTTGCGCTCAGCATGGATATATCATCTACTCGGTGCATGCCAGGTGTTGGAGTTGGCTTCTTTCGCTCAGGGATCCAGTAGTGTTGGTTGATTGCAATCTCTTCAATTAGGTTGTAAGCCTCGTCAGGTTCCTTGTTCATGATTGCTCCTCCTGCGGAAGCATCAATAGACAACCTATCGGTAGGGTTTAGACCATTATAAAAAGTTTGGACAATCAGCCATCTTTCTAGACCATGATGTGGACAACACCTTAACATATCCTTATATCTATCCCATGCCTCACACAATGTTTCACCATCCCTTTGTTCAAAATTAGTAATTGCATTTCTAAACCTCGAAGTTTTGGATGGTGGAAAATATTTTGCAATAAACACATTAAACAATTGGTCCCAAGTTTGAATGGAATTGGCCGGTAAGGAAAACAACCATGCTCTTGCTTTATCTTTTAATGAAAATTGAAATAGCCTTAGCCTGATCGCTTCATCGGTAACTCCGTTGATCATTATCGTGAACTCCATGATCACCATTGTCTCG